>JAEIFP010001807.1:0-10781 GCA_018903935.1 Drosophila insularis | reverse complement strand
ATTTGTTCAATTACTTTATCAATTACTTTATCACATGAAAAATAAATACTTTAAACAAATTAGTTTTTATGATTCATTAAAAAGGCTTCAATGTATATGATTCAATTAAGTTGAAAGGATTGAAAGTAACTTTTTTAGTGAGGATTAGGTCATTCAGAAATTTAATCTTTGGCGATTAAAGGATAAAGGTTGGCTTATGCCAACCAGTTGAGTAAATTTTCCAATAGTCTCCTAATTTGTATGTCAAAGTCTCAGTTAGAACAGCAAGTCATTTGCATATACATAGGTATTCGTAAATTCACAATAGATAGCATTTATAGAGTATTTGAATATTCTGTTTGCCCTGGAAACTTGCTTACATACATATGTACCAAGATGTTTTGTCATTTCCAACTTTTCCTTGGCTATAAATGTTAGACTTTCATCTATTTTTTCTAGTTTTTTCCCGTTAGTATGTCAAGCCCAACATAGACTCTGACGGCAGGCATTGGTCCCGGTTTGACTTGATTTTCAGTCCGGTTAAACTAGATTAATTGAGTGCCTCGAATGTGCTGAGAAGCGTTAATACATTTTTCCTCTTTCATTTCATTTTTTTTTTGAGTTTGGAAAAAAATTGAATTCAAGTCACATACACGCAGACATCATTTGGTGGGGGGTGTTGGGGGGAAAACAAAAAATATAGAATGACTAACGAAATGAGTAGGTGAGACATGCGTGTTAAGTTCATTGAACATCAAATGAGATTAAACACTTTTTTCATCTTATTCATTGAGCTGGCAAACAGATTTAAAATAGATTTCATTTTATAAAAGAGTCTACAAAATTAAAAAACAGTAAAATTTGCAATGTTTTTTCAATTGTTTCTGCTAAATATTTAAACGCATGGAAAATGTTAATATTTTTTTTTTTTTTTACTTTTTGCTTGAGTTGCTCCTAATAAGCTGAAATTGCAATTAATTTAAGCCCCTCTTTCTCTTTACAAATTTCACCAACGTATAACAATTTATAAAAACAGTAAATCAATATATTTCAATGGTTTCTGGCTAAAATTAAAACCTACAAACTCACACACACGTTTACATCATCAGATGGAGTTATCCTTTCATTCAGTACACAAATACACATACATATGTATAGGGATATTTCAGTTTATGCAATTATCAGTATACAATTTAAATGAGCTTGAGGGAAACAAAAAAATTTTGTAAAATTTGCCACCGAATATTTTCTATTCAAAATTCCAGACACAATCACCAACACCAACAAGTGTGACAATATTCAAATGTCTCCCATGGATAGCATTTACCTTTTGATTTACATGTGCAGTTACCTATTCACTCGAATAAATACATGGAAATATATACATATACTCACATAAACATATATATGTACAAACATACTTGTATTTTGAATGTTTATGCCGATCTTTTTGTACTCTTGAATTGAATTCATATTTCTTTGAGAGAAAAAATGGTAATTAAAATGGAAATAAAAAATCTATTTTGTTGTTTTAAAAATGCTTCAGCCACATATTTGACAGTAAACTAATTACTATTACTTTCTTCGAAATAAATACATACAAAATTATTTTGAGCAATCATTATGCAAAATGCAAGAGTCGGTGGCGCATGCGCAATATATCAACAATATGAAAAACCGGCTTTTACCGAGCGGTTACTGGCTAAAAAGCTCTGCAAGAGCTTTTAGATTAACATTTTTAGATCCACAAAGGTTTTGCAAATCATTATAATGGAAGGAAATTTTTGGCAATTAACGAATGTTTAGGAATAAAGTTTATTCACAAAGAATGACACAGAGAAATACATTATTGATTAAATAATCCCACAGAAATATTTTATTGTTAACCAGGTATAAAACATTTATCGAGTTCTTAATAGCATAATGCACACCCAAAAAGAAAATTTCGATTTTCCATTTTCTTAGATCAAATCAATTGGTATTATTATTCTGTCAAATTATGTTATTGCAGGTTGGAAGTTATCCAAGTTGACCGGTTTTATCTATACATAAGGATAAAGCAAGTAAAGGTGTCCGATATATGTCGAAGTTATAACCAGATATAACCGATTCGACATTGTTCCCTAAAACAGAAGCAAAATGCATTTGCCTGCTATTCGAATATGGGAAAAAGCTTAGAATAAATGATTGTATTGTAAATGAATGTATAGTGAAGTTTATCACACTTAGCCCCATCAAGCTAATTATAGAGGAAGCGGTATGAAGCTATGATAAGTGTCAAAAGTTGAGTACCTTTTATTACCTATTTATTAGTTATTATTGCTAGCAAGTGAAAAAAGTTTATTCATTTAGTTGGTTCAAAGTAATAGATCAGTAAACTTCGGTTTTGTATAACAATGTGGCGATTCCTTCAATTGCTAACTAAAATTCCGGCACTGAATGTTTTTCAATATCGATCCGAAGAACAATTGTTTGAAGTATCCAAATTTTGGATTAGGGTTAATAAGCGTTTTTTTTACTTTTTAGTCGGCCTGTATACTATTATGTATTTTGTATTCGAAATTATATTGTTTTTTCCGGGACAGGAATTTAATGATTCCGTCCTTTATGGAAATGCAATCCTTATTCTAGCCTTTTCTCGCTATGTTTATGTGCTCCATATTACTTGGTGTTTGGCTTTCAGATCCAAAGAAATTTGCGAGCTAATAAATAGAATGATTAAACTGAAAAGAAGTCACTTTGCACTTGTTGGCAAAGAAGTGCATATAAATCGGATTCGTTTGGTGTGCAGTTTCCTACGCGAATTCATCGTAAATATTTATTTTCTTCCTATAATCTCGGATACATTTTACTTTCTTCCCGCAATTCTGTCTTATGGCCGTTTAATGATTGCCCTGTATTTCTGTGATGTGGCCATGATATGGCATTACCAATTAATCGAAGGTCTGGACAAATACCTAGAAAGTGAATCACTTCCAAAGGAACTGAATTGGCCTCTTTGTTTAGAATATTTGAAAGATTTATTACAAATACGTAACAATATAGACCAACTTTGCTGGCAAATTCATATCGCCAGGTTAGTGGGTGAACTCGTTGCGGTAACATTAGTATGCGGCGTATTTATTGATTCTTGTAAGGATTCCAGTTGTGTGCATGAATTATTTGTAATGATTGCGGTTTGTTTGTACAGCTCAAATATGCTTCGTATTATCTTCATGACCCGGGATGTTTAAAAAATGGAAAACAGAATATTTGATTATTGAAGTAAAATACTTTTATCTCCTTTAGCTGCATTCAATGCAATTCAAACGTTGTACGCTCCAGCAAAGTTCAGTGACGTTATTCAACTTTATCTATATGGACCGAGATCTGTTGCTTAGATGTTTTAATTTCATTGCTGTAAATGGATTGTTTCTGGATACTTTAATACAAACTATTCCAACCTATATAATCTATAAGGCAAGGAAAAGAATTTAACTTCTCTGGTAATTTCGAATAAAATCTAATAAATATAACATTGTTCCTTATAACATTGTTCCTTATTGACTCAAAAAACCCAACCAACTGCTTGGACCAGTTGCCAGCAATTGAGACCACTACATGGAGAAGTAAAAATAAAACAGGCAAACGAAAGCCAAAAACAAAATATGAAAACAAAAAACCGAAATATCTGTGAAATATTACATAGTTCTAACGAGGCAAAGCCTCTCATGAGCTATAATGGTAAAATTTGTCATAAAAGCCAAAAGGACAAAACCCAACCACGCACACATATACACACTCACAGCAGAAGGATAGTGTGTACGATGATTTGCATTTTTGAATTTAACCAAAAAATATGACAAAATGTCGTAAACAAAATTTTCAGGTGTGTCCTGTTTGCTGCTGCATCATTTTCTCCTAAATGTCATCGTTAACTTGGCAAAAAGAAAAAAAAATATCAAAGAAGCTAACATCGGCTGTGCCGAAGTTTATATTACCTTGCAGTCCATGGCCATAATATTTTTACATGTTCCAAACTCTTTTTCTGTATCTTAATTTATTAATGCACAGAACCTTTCAAATATCATTTCAATTTCTTCTTCTTCTTCCCCATCCCCTTTTACACGCATGCCGCGACTCGCACGCATACACATATAGTTTATGTAGCGTTGCGTCTGTATGTGTGCATGCGTGTGCTCTGTTGATTTGATGATGACGTAGTAGGCAGCAAGTTGAACCGATTTATATCGGCTGTAACTTGTGTTCTATTTATTGGATAAGATTCAAATGGGATCTGAGATTTTATATATAATACTATCATATTGGTAAATTTCATGGGGATACTCCAATTTTTGCAAAAATGTTTCCTCCAGAGCTATACGATATAGTTTGTCCGATTCTCCCAATTTTCATACTTTATTTTTCCCAGGTAATAAAAAGCTCCCAAAACAAATTTCATCCCGATAGCTCTTAAGATGGCTGGGTAAAACGCATACGCACAGACGGACAGACAGACGAACAGAGGGACAGACGGACATGGCTATATCAACTCAGCTTCCCATGCTGATCAAGAATATATATACTTTATATGGTCGGAAACGTCTCCTTCTGTGCGTTACAAACATCTGACCAATTTTATAATACCCTCTGCAAGGTTATAAAAAAAGTAAAATAACTAGATGAAAATCGCTTAGCATAATTTTGGGGGCATTATTAAACGATCGAACCAACGCAATGGCATCAGCACAATCACGCAATGAGGCAGACAAAGTCGACAGTTGCCCTCAACTAAAACTCGACTCAGTTTTTAATATGCAAATTGAAAGTTCTTATAAGTCAGATCAAAATTATATCCCTTTGTTAAGAAATAAACCATAGCTGTATTGAATCATCCCTTTGCCACAATTGAAAAGGTGTTCTACGTCCATGTTGGGATGGTTCGAGTTTTAGTTAAGTTTTCACTTTGTATCTATTCGACGCTTTATTTAAGAGGGATTTCTTATACATTTGCCATTGAGGCTGTAGCTGAGTGCCTGGATCGTGGAGGAGGGGACGGAATCAGTTGTGGTCATATTCATTGTATTAGTTGGCGATTATCTGACACTTTTCTGCTATGCTTGCAACAATGTCCTGCGCATGAAACAACAATACCTACAATGCCACATACTATATATGTATGTATATATGGAGATTGGGTAATCTCTCATGGATTCGCCATTACACGGCATCAGCTTGCCGGCTGTAGTTGTTGTTGTTGTTGCTGGTTTTCATCATCTAGTTCCTGTCAGACCAGTTGTTATATTGAACTCGTTTTTTCAAATTAATGAGCAACGGCAGTGCGTGGCACACATTGCCGCATGTCATCGATGGTGTTACCCCCTCCTGACCAGCCTTAGGCCCCTATTCATCCAACTGGGTAACTAAACTTCAAAGCGATTCATCCTCTTCCTTTACTCACTCTATCGTTGTGCCTTTTTGTGGTTATATCGGGTATTTATGCTCTGTCTATGGAACTTTAGCCTGTTTAGTTGGGCATCAGCATTTTTAATTGGGTTTCGTAGAAAATGCTTACAGCTTGATTTACATAAGTAAGCATACAACGCCAATTCCAAAATGTAATGAAAATGATTCAATCAGAGCTTTCAATTCTGTTTGCAATAGGCGATCAAAAAAATTATTTTTTAGAAAAATTTTTATAAAATATGTTTTTACTAAAAACCATTTATCATTTTACAAATTCTTTACTCCTTGACTGCCTATTGCATATTTAAGTGGGTAAATTTCGAAATGACTAGTAGTCAGGCTGACTGACGGAACAGTGCATTCCTTTTTTTTACTTATTTTTTCTTGATCTTTGTTAACCATTGTTACCCAGACTGTTTGCCTCATAGTAAAAATATTGAGCAAGCCAGAAACCAAAATTGACAAATTTCATTCAACTCCAACCATGCTTTGATTGTATTTAGAATGCCTCAGCCAATTTGGCATCCTTTTTTTAGGTAATAATTTTGACTTGAATTTGATACTGTCATAATCCCATTTCATTTTAATTGCAGGATCGAAGAACTCTCTTTGATGATGGCATAAGACCATTTAAATCGTTAGCAAGTCCAGCATCTATTTCACGAAATAGGTGCTCGATATTGCAATGACAGAGAACTGGTGACTTAATTCAGGTCTCTTCTATGGCGTAATCTCACTCGAGATTCAACCATGACCCGGTAATCCGATGGCTTCCAAACATTGAGACGCTTCAAGTCCATTTCACGTGATGGCATATAGGCAAAGTAAGTGTCCCCAATGTAGCCAGATAAATGAGAATAGCCACGGAGGGCTAACCAAATGAAACGTGACTGCTCTAGCTCTTTCTCATTGAGTTGTGGATGATAATTCATTTTTATGCAGTGGGCTCTGTGCACAATTCGTGCGTGGTCGTCATAGCTGACCACTCCACGGACATCGGTGCGTATTAGTTTTCCCAGTGGGTTACGTCTCAGCCGATCAAGATGCTCATAGACAGAGAACGATGAGTTGACTATTTGGTCCATTTCCCGGCGATTGTAAGTCTTGCCATAACGATTGGCTACCCAATCAACCAGTATTGGCAATTTGTGGGCATTCGAAAACGTGGCCAATACATAGCGTGGATCGCGCTGTAAGATCTTTAGGCCTGACTTAAGTAGTTCATCCATTTGATTTCTATTATCAGGATCGATATTTGTAACATTTATCAAAGTTTCAGAATTAACGGAAGCTTTCACTTCAGTTTCTTGCACCTTGTCTCTGATTGCCTTCTCCTGTTTAAATATATTTATTGCACACTTATCAATGGCATTAGGTATGGAAAGAGGATTCTGTCTGTATGTAGTCCTGTACATTCTCCCATATTTCATGCTCGTCCTTATCATTGAATGTCTTATTGAGGGCATCAACACAATATTTTTCGATTAAGGGTTGTTTATCCTGAATATCAATGCGGAACTCACCCAGATCGCATTCCATTTCCTGAGGTGACAATGGTAGCAACTCTGGTGAATCAAAGATTTTGAAATAATCCAATTGTATGCCGCTTTTCGGTTTGGTAGTATAACTCTCTTGCGAATGATCATTGTGACCTCTGTTATAGGTACATTTCCTCCAAAGACCGCAAACTGGTATCAGATCTTGTAGATTCTTAAAATTTGTTGTTGGTTTTCTGGTAGCAATAGAAGCCTTTTTAATGGTTGAACGATGCTTCTTTCGATGATTTGCTTTTGTTGCCGCACCACCACTAGCAAGACTTCTCTTAATTAGGCTTGTTTGACTGCTCTTCCCTGGATTCCTCCTCAAAGTCTCCGTCTCGACCATTGTGATGGGCCACAGATGGGCCATTGCCGAGAACAACAGCTGTTCATTGACTGTAAAGAACTCATTGTCGATATCCATGGAGCTGCCCTTGTCCCGCGGCTGCTTGAACTCCGCCTCCCAGATGAACCATAAGAAGGCCAGATCGTTGCAATGGCTTTTTTTCATAATTGCCCCTAGCCTCTTTGATGGCACCGGTGGATGAAGACCAAGCTGACTAAAACAACAACGCACACGATATGTCGTTCCCTGTTCCGTGTCATCCCTCAGGGCATTAAGTAATCTATTACTTAATCTATAAGTTTAAGGCAATGCCACAAGAATTATTAATTAAGCATTTTCGATCAAATAACAATCGTGCTCCCACAGAAAAAATCGAAACCCCAATTGTTGAAAAAATTGAATCCCAAATTATAAACAAAATTGATACTCCAATCTTTACAGCGGAAAAAAACCCCTCGCTATATCCCAATGTATCCGCCTGAGGACAGGCTATTTTTTTTAAGATAGGGAAGTCATATATCCAACTTCAATACCCAATAACTAATAAATTTTTCGGCCCCTAAAATTTATAACTTTGAACCAATTGAAAATTTTTGGTTTATTTACACATTTTTAAGAGTAAGTCTACACATAAATTGGGAATTCTTTATTTGTTCAATTACTTTGTCACATGAAAAATAAATACTTTAAACAAATTAGTTTTTATGATTCATTAAAAAGGCTTCAATGTATATGATTCAATTAAGTTGAAAGGATTGAAAGTGACTTTTTTAGTGAGGATTAGGTCATTCAGAAATTTAATCTTTGGCGATTAAAGGATAAAGGTTGGCTTATGCCAACCAGTTGAGTAAATTTTCCAATAGTCTCCTAATTTGTATGTCAAAGTCTCAGTTAGAACAGCAAGTCATTTGCATATACATAGGTATTCGTAAATTCACAATAGATAGCATTTATAGAGTATTTGAATATTCTGTTTGCCCTGGAAACTTGCTTACATACATATGTACCAAGATGTTTTGTCATTTCCAACTTTTCCTTGGCTATAAATGTTAGACTTTCATCTATTTTTTCTATTTTTTTCCCGTTAGTATGTCAAGCCCAACATGCGGTTTGAGTTTTGTGACTTATTGTTGTTGGACCCGCAGACGGAACGCCGCTCTCTGACAACAGTTTGTCAACAAGTTTGCCATAGACTCTGACGGCAGGCATTGGTGCCGGTTTGACTTGATTTTCAGTCCGGTTAAACTAGATTAAATGAGTGCCTCGAATGTGCTGAGAAGCGTTAATACATTTTTCCTCTTTCATTTCATTTTTATACCATACACCCATAGGGTGAAATGGTATATTAAAGTCGCCAAAATGTATGTAACAGGCAGAAGGAAGCTTTTCCGACCCCATAAAGTATATATATTCTTGATCAGCATCAACAGCCGAGACGATCTAGCCATGTCCGTCCGTCCGTCCTTCTGTATGAACACCTAGATCTCGGAGACTATAAGAGCTAGAGCCACCAAATTTGCTATGTAGACTCGTGTCATATGTACGCTTATCGAGTTTGTTTCAAATGTTTGCCACGCCCCCTACCGCCCCCGCAAATAATATAAAACCGATTTTCTTAAACACCATAGCAACTAGAGACACAAAATTTGGTATGTATATTTGCCTAGTAAACGCGCACATTTCGTATTTATAAAAATTTTGCCACGCCCCCTACCGCCCCGCAAATCAAATAAAACCGATTTTCTCAAAACCTATTTTAGCTAGAGACACCATAGTTGGTATAAACATTTGCTTAGTAATTGCGCACAGTTTTGATGTGTAAAACTCGATTATCTCCCGTAATTTTCTACCTTGTGCAATCAAATTTAGCACACTTAAATTTAATACTAATGTTCAGCAAAATACCAAATTTGATCAAAATCGGACTAAAAATAGCCAAGTTATGCATATAAACGTTATTCCATATGGCCGGAGTTGGCCGTTGGCTGGTGGGGGCGCTAGGGTGCTCGAATGCTTGAGTGAGCGAAATACTAAGATATGCTTCTAAAAAGCATGCAAACAGATTTTTTTAAAAATACGAAAATGCATTGGTTATTATAAATTTAAAATATTTGTTTTACTGGTGTATGGTATATCCAAGTCGGCGAGACGACTTACTTACTTCATTATACCATACACCCATAGGTTGAAATGGTATATTAAAGTCGCTAAAATGTATGTAACAGGCAGAAGGAAGCTTTTCCGACCCCATAAAGTATATATATTCTTGATCAGCATCAACAGCCGAGACGATCTAGCCATGTCGGTCTGTCCGTCCGTCCGTCCGTCCGTCCGTCCGTCCGTCCGTCCGTCTGTATGAACACCTAGATCTCGGAGACTATAAGAGCTAGAGCCACCAAATTTGGTATGTAGACTCGTGTCATATGTACGCTTATCGAGTTTGTTTCAAATGTTTGCCACGCCCCCTACCGCCCCCGCAAATGATATAAAACCGATTTTCTTAAACACCATAGCAACTAGAGACACAAAATTTGGTATGTATATTTGCTTAGTAAACGCGCACATTTTGTATGTATAAAAATTTTGCCACGCCCCCTACCGCCCCCGCAAATCAAATAAAACCGATTTTCTCAAAACCTATTTTAGCTAGAGACACCATAGTTGGTATAAATATTTGCTTAGTAATTGCGCACAGTTTTGATGTATAAAGATTTTGCCACGCCCCCCTCCGCCCCCCTCCGCCCCCGTAATTTGAAAAAACTCGATTATCTCCCGTAATTTTCTACCTTGTGCAATCAAATTTAGCACACTTAAATTTGATACTAATATCAAGCAAAATACCAAATTTGATCAAAATCGGAATAAAAATAGTCAAGTTATGCATATAAACGTTTTTCCATATGGCCGGAGTTGGCCGTTGGCTCGTGGGGGCGCTAGGGTGCTCGAATGCTTGAGTGAGCGAAATACTAAGATATGCTTCTAAAAAGCATGCAAACAGATTTTTTTAAAAATACGAAAATGCATTGGTTATTATAAATTTAAAATATTTGTTTTACTGGTGTATGGTATATCCAAGTCGGCGAGACGACTTACTTACTTCATTTTTTTTTGAGTTTGGGAAAAAATTGAATTCACGTCACATACACGCAGACATCATTTGGTGGGGAGTGTTGGGGGGAAAACAAAAAATATAGAATGACTAACGAAATGAGTAGGTGAGACATGCGTGTTAAGTTCATTGAACATCAAATGAGATTAAACACTTTTTTCATCTTATTCATTGAGCTGGCAAACAGATTTAAAATAGATTTCATTTTATAAAAGAGTCTACAAAAATTATAAAAACAGTAAAATTTGCAATGTATTTTTCAATTGTTTCTGGCTAAATATTGAAACGCATGGAAAATGTAAATATTATTTTTTTTCTTTACTTTGCTTGAGTTGCTCTAATTAGCTGAAAATGCAATTCAATT
>JAEIFP010001804.1:0-14170 GCA_018903935.1 Drosophila insularis | reverse complement strand
ACCCTCTCTAATCGTAGTTTGGAATAGGGCGTAGCTAAGGGGGTATTTACATGTGCTCATCAAAGGGGATTTATGGGCAAATATTTACCCTACAAATAGAACATGAATTTGGTGTGAAATATTTAGATATGTATATGCATGTACATATGCATGTAACATATGCATGTAAATCTATAAATAAAATAAACAAAGTAATTCATATATATATATATGTTTAAATATGTATTAAAAATGATATAATTTAAAAGAAAAAAATAAAATGCATGCCGCCCGCAGGCAGACATTCCTACGATTAGAACCCATGAAAAAATTTTTAGTTTTCAACTTTTCCGACAATTTAACATATACGCCAATCCAAAGCTCTGAGAGAGAACTCGCCCCATGCCAGTACTAGGCGACGCCCTTGTGTACACATACTTTTTTAGAGGTAACTCTGATGCATACATACATATGTAAATATCAGATTTAGCCTTGTAAACGTATGCATATATAGGGAAGTGCGTACATATGAACATACATACATTTTTGTTAGTATTATTTCGAAAGACGTTTCCTGGACGCATACCACTGTGCAACGCCTTTTTTGTATTTTTATATGTGAGACACATATTTTACTATTATCTTATTAGATTTATTCAACCCCTACAACAACAAGTCGCTTGGTGCTGTTAGCTAATGACTTCTTCCAAATTAGGTAAACTTGGTGTGTAGGATGTATGTTCGGACCCGCACGGGGTTTTCTTTTTGTCTATTTTTTTTTTTTTTTTAATTTATTATAAGGATATGACAGAAGTCAAATAGTGTCAGTATCAATACATATATATTTATAAATTTACAAAACAAAAAATTAAAATTAAGCCAAAAAAAGTATATGGGGAGCATGTATATGATACGTATATATAAAATACTTACGGGTTCGAATCCTAGTGGAGGTTTTATAATTTTTATTTTTACGTGCATCTTTTTCATATGCATATATAAAATAGGTAGAGGTTCGAATCCTAGCGGAGGAGAGTTTTTTTTTTTATTCAAAATTTCTTTCTATGCTTTTAATTTCTTTCTCGTAATTAAGAAAGTTGTTTTTTCTTTTTTGTAGTAGTGCGAATGAATTTGTTTTGTTAATAATTTAAATAAACAACGAGAATAAACTACCAGAATGCTACAATGGTTCAAGTCTTATTTGTTTACAGCAAATTTGTTTGCAGTTCCACGAACATACATGTATGTACGTCATCACTACAATTCTCCTTTAAATGAGAAAGACAAATTTAAAAATTACATATTTCATTAAGTTTATTCATATTTTTAAGGAAAGCCTACATAAATATATCTAATATAATTACTAAGAAAAAATCAAAATGTTTTTATTACCACACGTGTACCACAGTGCAAAACCCAATATTTCATCGGCACCATATGTGCCTGATCCCGTATTCCACCCTATGGAAAGGCGAAATTCAAAACTAAACGGCAACTTGCCTTTGCTGAACAAATATATACCCTTACATTTATGCATATTTCTCGAAAACCTTTCACACATTCCGAATAAAATTCTATGCACATATTCCTGAAAGTCCAATGATCATTCTGGCATTCAATGTCCATTGAGCTGTGCCCTTGGAAATTTTGTGCAACTCGCCAAAGTTGGCGCATATTTTTTGAATTTTTTGTATGGGGATATAAAAAGGGGAAGAAGAAGAGAATTGAGGCGAATTGTCTTTGCTGAAAAAATATTTAATTTCCCGAGGCACCCATGTATTTTTACAAATTTCTCGGAAACTGTTCACACATTCTCAATGAAACTTTGCCCACATATTATAGAAAGTCCATTCATGATTCTGGCGTTCAATCTTCATTGAGCTGTGCCCTTGGAAATTTTGTGCAACTCGCCAAAGTTGGTGCATATTTTTTGCATTTTTTGTATGGGGAAAATCATGGGTGGTCAACAAAAATGCAATTTTCTCGAAAACTGGGGAAAAAATGAATATTTGGGGAAAATTCTGGCATTTCATTGTCATTGAGCTGTGCCTTTGGAGCAGTGCTACACGAATCCGTAAAATGCCCATTTTCATGCACAAATTGTAAATATATAGAATGTTTGAAATCCCCCAAAAGTGAATAAAAACAATAGATTGATTCATTTTTTATCTTATTTAACTTTATTTCATTTAAAATAGTTACTAACTAGCTGGAAAATTGAAAATTCAAAAAACTTAACAGAGGGTTAACAGAGGGTTGTGGATAACTCGGCATTAACAGTGTGGCTAACTTTACCCACATGATTTATTGACCTGAAGCCTAGCTAAGGATGGCAAAAAAAATAAATTAATCGATTATTGTATCATATGATTATTTTTTTCCTTGCGATTATTAATCGCGATTAATCGCAAAAAATGAAAATAATCGATTATTTTAACGATTATTTTCATAGTTTTACTTTTTTATGAGTTTTACATTTTCTTATATATTTTATGGCTAAAATAGTAAAGAAAACAGAAAATGTTATTCATATATACTCAGAACTGTTTTGTAAGTAGTAAAACATTATAATTTTTATTTATTTAAAACAGAATTTAAGAACAGAAGTTTATTTATATGTTCACAGGCGTTCGCTTCAGCTCCAAAACAGGAGAGTTGAGGAAAAAGCTCAGCTCGTCTTGGACGTCGGAATACTCCGCTTCCTTGTTGCGGCGTTTATGTGCCAACGATTTATGTTGGGCCCATAAGTCGAACTCCACTTCACTACTAACTGAGCCATCACTAACACTGTCTTGGCTTTCATTTGCATGGGCTATAGTCGCCAATTCTCTCCTTATATTTTTCATTACTGAAGCCAAGGCAAGAGCATCTTGAAAATGGATTCTCTTGAAGCGGGGGTCCAGCAAAGTTGATGCAGCCAACAAAAACGACTGTTCCATTGCTCCAAAACGACGATCAAATTGAGCCAGTAAATTTGTTTTCAGTTTATTGCCAGTGGTTGTATTGCAGATCACCTTCATTATTTGTTGGCGTCCACAATGAGCAATCGGCTCAATGTAGCATATTTTTCACTACTTATTTGAGTGGTCATAGCCTCTACTGGCTTAAGCAATGAAATCATTTCAACTATTTCGTTTTTTTCCTTGGTTGAAATCATTTCTGGAGATTCCGCAAAGTTTACTACTACTTGGCCAATGTAGTATATTAATTTTAAAAAACGCTCCAGCATATAAAATGTTGAGTTCCATCTAGTTTTGACATCTAAAATTACTTTTAACTTTTTCTTTTCCTTCTAATTGCTTCCCACACAAATTGCATTTCACTTCTTTGTTATTGACTTTGTTGTAGTACTTCCACACTTTACTTTGCGTCGGCGCCATTTCTTTCGCTTTTAATTCGTAATGAAATAGCTTGCTGTATGAGCTTGGCTAGCAAAATTCGCGCTGAAATTCACTCACCTAAGCGATTATTTGATCGAATAATCGATTATTGAATGGATTAATCAAATGTCATTGATCGATTATATTTGATCGCAAATTGAAACAAAATAATCGATTATTGTCTATCATATGATTAATTTTGCCATCACTAAGCCTAGCTAAAACTCAGTTTTGATTAACTTCAATACAGGTCGAAATCTAGACAAATTTCTCGAAAACTGTTCACACATTCTCAATGAAACTCTGCCCACATATTCTAGATAGTCCATTCATGATTCTGGCATTCAATCTTGAATGGGGGATTGGAAATTTGGGATCAGATGTTTTTCTACAATTACTATCACCCCTAACCATACAACACATAGATGGGACAAACGCATGATTTTTTGATTGCAAACGCTAGCTTAGTCATGGAACCACAGAGAACTTCGGCAAAAACCCGAACGTTCGTACTCTCAATGGAGCGGAAAGTGGGGAGAGGGCCAAGCAGCTATGAAAATAATTTAGTGTAGCACAGACTACAGAACGACGAAGGCAGGCCTATGTCGTTTGTGATTTCGTTCTGTCTATGTATGTGTACTCTTGTCGATACATGCTCTGGCTTCGTAGTGTGTGTGTGACGTGAAGTTGTACAACACCGCATTTCAATAGCTCACTCGACCAAAAATTTTAATTTTCGACAAAACAGAGACAATGCGAATAAGATATGCACCTACTTTTCGTATTCAACTATAGGATAGAGTGGTCCGATCCTAAAGATTTTCAAACTTGATCTGTCTATGGTAATAAAAAGCAAGAAAAAAAATTTCAACCCGATAGCTTTTAAGACGGTTGAGTAAAACGCATACGCACAGACGGTACGGCTTGCTGCCTCCTACGTCATCATCAAATCAACAGATCACACGCATGCACACATACAGACGCAACGCTACATAAACTATATGTGTATGCGTGCGAATCGCTTCATGCGTGTAAAAGGGGATGGGGAAGAAGAAGAAGAAATTGAAATGATATTTGAAAGGTTCTGTGCATTAATGAATTGAGATACAGGAAAAGAGTTTGGAACATTTGAAAATATTATGGCCATGGACTGCAAGTGTATAGAAACTTCGGAACAGCCGAAGTTAGCTTCTTTGATATTTATTTATTTAAGATCTAACTTAATAATATAAAATTATAAGCTGGCTTATTACGTGGCTATGGCAGCAAAGGCATTCAGCTCTAGATTTGTGTGTGTTTATGTGTAAGATCTCTGAATAGTACGAAATGTTGTATTTACATATATACAATTTATTTAGATTAAATTGGAAGTACTTAAATGTAGTGAATTTGTTGTTTTTAAGTATTTTAGAATGTTTGTGTGTTTGTGCTAAGCATTGGAGAGGGTTGGTGCATGATGAAATAACATAAGGTGGTCTCGTCGGAAGCCAAAGCTTACCGAAGTATACACTTAACTTCAGTGCACGTTTGCTCACTCACATCACCGTCTCGCTCACCCTCAATAGACACTCAGAATACTATTCCTTTCACTCGCACTTATTGCAAGCATACGTTAAGTGTATGTCTCTTGCCGACGGGACCACCTTATGTTATTTCATCATGGGTTGGTGTTTTTAAATATTGCTTGTTTTGAGGATTTAGGGCAGGGGTAGACACCCATAGCCCGTGCGGGCACTTTTGTTCGGCAATTGCTCGTTTTGCTATCTGTGTGCATGCCGAATTCAACCCGAATTGCACTCGAGAGCGTAAAATCTGAATTAGTCGCTTGCAGCATTTCGACGCGAGTGGATCTATGTCGCTTTATTGAAAATATGCACTTGGAAAAATTAATTTAGGGGTTGTTTTCTTCTTTATTTTCTTGCAGCAGATCGTCGATTCCGCTCGTCTAAATGATTGAGGCAATATTTGTTCACTTTTCTTTTCTCGCAGTGTAAAACACACACATACATTGACAGTTTGCGTTGGCTCTCTTTGTGCCAACCCATTCCCTAAATCCCGGCACTCATATCCCCCGGGGGACGAACACGTTCGGCACTTCGTATGCGTGTAACCGAACAGCCGTTCGGTAGCCCGAAGTCCTCACACAGAGGATGAGGGTGGATTTAGTTGCCCTCAGCATTTCGACGCGAGCACATCTATGTCGCTTTGCTCGATCGCTACACATGAAAAAATTATTTCCTTCATTCTTTTAATGTAAATGGCCACTTTTGCAATATTCTATTCGAAACAGTCTAACAGATAACTATTTAGAAGATCTCCTTCGGATAAAAAGTTATACAAATAATATAGAAGTAAAGCAAATAGTTGAGTTTCAAAAAATGTATTAATTCGAAATTTATTTTATTTTAATTTTAATTTTTGCTTCTTTCGTCACATGCAATATGCGCAGTGTAAAGCAACTTACGCACACAAGCAAGCGCACACATACAACGAAAATTTTCGTTGGCTCTATTTGTGCCGGGCCCTGATTTAGGGTATTGCATTTGCTGAGAATGTGTTCGATTGATATGGTGTCGTTGCAAAAGGGGTATGTGGGGGAAGATCGATCGATGTAGTGTATGTGGGTTATTTTGGAGTGTCCGAGTCTAAGTCTGGTATTTTTATTTGGATCCTTCCGCCCCTCCACGAACACGAACCATTTTTTTAAGTAAAAATTTTGTTTCTTCATTGCATAAGTTTTGTCACTAACGATCAAGCGAATTCACTGATAGTTTCTAGTTCCCTAAAGGCCAACCAATGGAAGCATGGATTATTAAAGGCCTGTTTGGCCATCCATTTTATACTGGTGTTTCCCTCCTCATTGGTAGCCGCAGTCTTGGCATCAGCTTCTTTATCTTCAGGTTTCGGTTTCTCTTCATCTGTTGCCTTCACATTATTTACGATTTCATTATATTTCACCCATACTACTTATAGTGTCCTGAACGGTCTCTAGGTCCGTTTCCGACTTAAGATTCTCCAAAAATGTGGTATTCATCACGGTGACGATCGACTTCATCGTATCATAAGGCATTCCCGGCATATCGCCCAAAGTGATATGACACTATGCACAACTTGTTCGGTGCTTAAATTGAGAGAGTTTGGTAGATATGGCAAAAAGCAATGCTCTAGGTTTAAACAACCTAGTTTGAGCACTTCCTTATGGATTTTTTTGATTTTTTCAATTTAAATTTCAACCTAAATTTATTTTCAAAGTTTTTGGTCTTTTTTTCATATTCTTTTTAGAAAGTATATTTTATTCCATTTTGATTTCATATTCCATTTATAGCTATAGTTAGTTAACAAAAGAGTTTAAACTATTCATACATATATTTTTAGTAATATTTTTCATACATTATGTGTTCAGCTTAATGACAGGTAAGGCGTTCAGATTTTCTGAATAATCGAACTTCTTCGTTCACTTAATATAAAGCCCTTAATAATAAAGCAATGATAAGTATGAAGTGTTTTTTTGGATTTTAGTTTAGAACAAGTATTACTTTTTGACGAAGACAGTTTTAATTATTAACATAGTTTCTCAAAATTACAACATAAACAAAACAGGGACCAATTTCAAAAATTCTACGACATACAGCTTACTTGTTACAACTCAAACATGCGAAAAACAATTTTTTAAATTTAACCTTTGCTAACGATTTCTGATAGTTCGTCAACATGCAATTTACTCGAGGATCCAAGTAAATGGCTGCCAACAAAGCTTCATTTTCTAATAATTTGCTTTCCCTTATTTTTATCTGTGCCGATAGTTTTTTTTTTAATCAAATTATGGCTATTCTCGCATTTCTATTTTAGTTCCATCCAGAACTCACTATAAACTAAATTTTTGTCTTGTACCTTTATAGTTGCCTGGTATGTGTCACTGAAAGCGTCAATGTACGTCTCCATCCAATCCCAATCGGCATCTACACAAATACAAGACTGCGTGGCCAAGAAATCCTTTACGTGCACTAGTTTTTTTTAGCATTAAATAGGTTGAATTCCACCTTGTAACAACGTCGAGCGATGGTTTGGTTCTTTTGTTTTCAATTAAGATACGTCTTCATAGATTTTATAAATAGTATGTATATATATAAATTATTACTTAACTAAATGTTTCTGTGCTCAGCGATTTGCATAATGTGCGACAGGAACTTATTTTATCGGCTTGTTCACATCGAATACGCAGAGTTGCAGAGTGTATGCTGTACATCTCACAAGGTGTATATTAGCAAGTTCAATAGTGTCCAGTTCATTCAGAACATTCTCAGTTTCTGTGTCATCTTGAAAAAGGGATTCCTCTGTGGCTTCATTTAACACTTGGACGGCTTTTTATCATGTTTCGCCCATTAGCCGATGTAATGCTGTGTGCATGAATATGAAAATTCTTTAAAAAGTGATGAATAGGGATTCCGGGCGAAGGAAAGATTAACCCAATCTTCATTCGTTGAATTCAAAATATGAACTGATTTTATTTACTAAAGAACGGAGTTTATATAGGGAATCTTAGGCTCTAGGAGGTCACAATTGTTCTTAGGAGATCTTATTCTAGTGCGAGTCACACCCACGTATTCGGGGGTTGAAAAATTATTATTACTTTGGGCACGGCGTCGGCCACTTGACATCCTGCCGTTGTGATCGCTTTGGGTTAGATTACAATTACAAGTGTTTTTTCCCACAACGCGTGTGGCTGATTGTAATTCTAGTCATATGCTATGTTAGTTGTTTGTGACACAATTACATTTGTATTACATTTTCTTTAATGCATCTGATTTGATGAAGCCGCTTCAGATGGACACGGTGTTTATTCTTAAACATTCTGCGCGGGGCCACCAAATGGGGCGATTGGGATTCTTTTATTTTTATTAAGTTGTCTTAAACAAATTATTATTATTAATATTATCATTAGTAAGATAACTATTGTTAAGCATGAAAAGTTACATGATGGACGATCAAAACCTAGTTAATCTGATGTTCCTTTACCGATTGTAACTGACTTCCTATTCTTACCAATTCCGCTGTATAGTTTACTAAATTGGCTTCTACTGGATTTCATATTATTTTATATTTGGCATATTACTAATATCGCCCAATGCTTAACAATTTTTGTTTCGGGATATCTACCCACTGCTGATGTGCATTACTATGTTGACTTCTAGCCTTTTTATATATTGGAAAATTTAAAAAATAACTACTTTTACTTTTCGACTTGTTCCAATCTGCTCTTTGCTCCACTTTTTTTATATATTGCTGATAGCTAAAATTTGAGTTGTTATTTTGTTTATTCTTAGATGTTGTCCTTTTATGAATATTTTGCCTTGTCCGCCCTTTTTGTAATGCAGATTCGGACAATTTATTACCGGAATCTATTTTGACATTATTTTTTTTATAATCATTATTTAATTCAACCATTGCCATTTCAATATTCTTATTTTGTACTGGTATATATGTGGGGTTGGGTTGGCAACGCCGAATGGCCAGACCACCTCAAAACAGCTGTTTAACGACGGAAGGCAAGCGATCCATATGAGACGAGGTGGCAAGCGACCCACAAAAACGACGATGTGGCAATGCTGCTACGAGAAGACGAGGAAGAACTTTTCAAGACGGGCCAACGACGAGAAGACGTGTTTTAAAAAGATGTAATAAAGACGAAAGACGGGTATTAAAAGAAGTAAAGAAGTGTTAAAGACGAAGACGTGTAAAAACCTAAAGACGAAACAATTACCATTCAATTCATTCAATTTATAATTACTAAAACCTAATTATAATCTAAAATAAAACCTATTACCATTTAACTAAATATAAATCAAACGGGACTACTTATTTCTACGGAATCGGAACCTAGTCCCACAAAATTGGGCGCTCGTCCGCGATCGGTTAAAAGAGAATGATAAAAAGAGAATGCTGAAAAGTGAATTGTGAAAAGAAAACTGTGAAAAGATTGCTAAAAAAAAGAAAGTATAAAGAAGTTAAAGGAAAAAGTGACTAATAGAATATAAAACAATAAATGCTGTAAAAAATAATCAAATTTTTTTTTTTTCCCCCATCATAAACAAAATGCCGTGTTTAAAAAATTTTATTAACGCTAAAATTGCTAGTGCCAGTAAAGCAAGCAATACTGCTTTGCGTAAATATGTATATGAGCAAGAGGGAGACAGAAATAATCGGCAACGGTTAAGAGAATTTTCTGGATTCAGCTTCGATGAGAATGACGCGCAATACGAAAGCAAGAAAAAATACGTTGAACAGAACTTGTCCGAACGTGATCTCGTGTCTATAGGTAACATACTCGGTATAGGGCACGAAGTAGAGAATTTGCAGTCACATATATTCCACGAACTTCGCAATTTGTTTTGTGAAAACGAAGAGCGTAACGACGAAAGCAGCGACGAATATGACGACCAAGAGGGTGACAAAAGTGCCGCTCTCAGTAGTGTGTACAGTGATGCTGAAGAAAACGTTGAACAGAAAGAGAAAGAGAATTCACAAAGATGTAAGAGAAACAGTGGAGACGAAAAACGTTATAGTGACATTTCTATGCGTTTTGGTATGAATTTTTGTGACATAGAGGACACAATTAGAACATTCGATGGAACAAATTCAATTGGAATTGAGGAATGGCTTTCAGAATTCGAAGATCAGGCTCTTTTGATGGACTTTAATGACCTTCAAAAATTAGTTTTTGCAAAAAAGTCGCTAAGAGGCAATGCCAAGCTATTTGTTTTCAGTGAAAGAGGTATTAATTCTTGGTCAATACTCAAAAATGCACTATTAAGCGAGTTTAGGCAGACCGTATCGAGCAAAGAATTACATAAACAACTGAGTGAAAGAAAGCGAAACAAAAGCGAAAATGTGCAAGAATATTTTTATAAAATGAAAGACATTGCATCGCGCGGTAGAATCGAAGATCAAGCTCTAATTCAATATGTAATCGACGGGATAGATGAACGTGAAACTAATAAATCGGTTTTATACGGTGCAAATGACTTAAAAAATTTTAAATCTAAACTAAGAAGCTATGAAACAATGTGTGAAAAATCCAAAGCAGTCGACCGCAGTGTTTTTGTTAGAAAGATGGCAAGTAACGGAATATCCAAAAATAAAGAAGTCAGCTGTTATAGTAGTGGACATAAAGGCCATATAGCAAGTGATTGCAGCAATAAAGACAAAGGTCGAAAATGTTTTAAGTGTAACCAATTTGGGCATATTGCCAGTAAATGCAGTCAAGTTAAACAAAAAGATGAACAAAAAGTGAATGCGTATACTCTACAATGTCAAAGTAAAATTACGAGTAAAACAGTGTTAATAGAGAATATAAATTGTTCGGCTTTATTTGATACAGGCAGCAAATTCAATGTTATGCGCGAAGACGTATTCAAAGAACTAAGTGAGCAAAAACTTTTGTCGTGCAGTGTAAGTCTTATTGGATTTGGCGGTGATCGTGATGAGAATCAAATTAGACCAATTGGACATTTCGAAAAATCAATTAAAATCGATAATGATGACTATGTTCTTAACTTTTATGTTGTTCCGATGAAGTGCATGGATATTAAAATAATCATTGGTGAACAGATTTGCCTTCTTGCCGAATTAATTTTTAATCGTTATGGTCTAACAGTGCGTAAATATGTCGAGAATGAGATCGAGATTTCGGAATTGAATATAATGAAAATTGAAGCTATCGCGAATAATGACGAAATAAATATAGATCAAGATGCGGGTGAAAAAGCAAAAATTGAAGTGCGAGAATTAATTGAAAACTATAAGCCGGTTAAAACAAAGTCAACCCAAATCGAGATGAACATAACATTAAATGCCGAAACCCCAATATTTTCGCGTCCGCGCAGACTACCGTTTCAAGAAACAAAAATAGTCGATGAACAAATTGAAGAGTGGATAAACAACGATATAATTGAAGAATCTAATTCAGAGTTTACAAGTCCTGTAGTCCTTGTCAAAAAGCGTGACGGCTCACCGAGACTTTGTATTGATTTTAGACGCATCAATAAGGTAATTGTAAAAGATCGTTTTCCCCTGCCTCTTATTGAAGACCAACTTGATAGACTCCAAGATGCAAAGGTATTCAGTACAATAGATCTGAAAAACGGATTTTTTCACGTACCAGTGGCCGAATCAAGTAAGAAGTACACATCGTTTGTGACTCAGAATGGCCAATATCAATTTAAGAAAGTACCATTTGGGCTCTCCAATTCGCCTGGTGTGTTTCAACGGCACATTAACGCAATATTTCGTCCCCTTACTCGCCGAGGTATTGCACTGCCCTACATAGACGACGTAATAATTCCAGCAAAAGATGAAAAAGAAGCTGTTTTAAATTTAAAAGAAGTCATTATTACCTGCAAAGATTATGGACTGGAACTCAACATTAAGAAGTGTCATTTTTTGAAAAGACGAATCCAATTCTTAGGACATATTATTGAAAATCAGATGTTGTATCCGACAACCGAAAAAATTGAAGCCGTTTCTAAATTCAAAACTCCTCAGACACCTAAGCAATTGCAAAGTTTTTTGGGTTTAAGTGGGTATTTCAGAAAATTTATACCCAACTACGCAATCATTGCAAAGCCATTAACAGACTTGTTGAAATCCAATAATAAATTCTATCTAGGTGCAGCAGAAGAGTGTGCTATCAATTTATTAAAGAAGAAGTTGACCGAAAATCCAGTTTTAAAGATATATAACCAGAAGTACGAAACCGAAGTTCATACAGATGCTTCAATAGATGGATTTGGGGCAGTCCTATTGCAAAAATCAGACGAAGACGACGAATTACACCCTGTTTATTTTATGAGTAAGAAGACTACAGATGCTCAGCGCAAGTATTCGAGTTATGAGCTGGAAGTTCTAGCAGTCATTGAGGCCTTGAACAAGTTTAGAGTTTACCTTTTAGGAATCAATTTTCGTTTGATAACTGACTGCAATGCTTTTACGAAGACACTTGATAAGCAAAGTTTGTGCACAAGAGTTGCACGTTGGGTCTTATTTCTACAAGAGTATAATTTTAAAGTTGAACATCGTCCTGGAACACGTATGAAGCATGTAGACGCCCTGAGCAGATATCCAATATTAACAATAACTGAAGATAGTATCAGTATCGGACTGAAGCAAGCTCAAATGCAAGACGAACCACTTAAAGCTATTAAGCAAGTACTTACCGATAAAAAACAGTCCTATGACAACTATTTTTTAAAGTCAGATATTTTGTACAAGCTTGTAAATGACGTCGAATTAATTGTAGTACCAAACAGTATGCAGAAACAAATAATTAGCCGAGCACATGACAGAGGCCACTTCGCAATCAAAAAGACTAAGGAGTTGATTTGCAAGGATTATTATATACCAAACATCGAGGATAAAATCGAAAAATACATAAGCTGCTGTATACCGTGTATCATGAGTAATCGCAAAAGAGGTAAGCAGGAGGGTCTGCTACATCCACTGCAAAAAGAAGACGTCCCGTTGCACACATATCATGTAGATTTTTTGGGTCCCCTTGACTCGACGCATAAGAATTATAAGCATATCCTAGCCGTAATTGACTCATTCACTAAATTCTGTTGGCTTTATCCGACGAAGTCAACAACTGCAAACGAAGTTATAGCAAAGCTGTCTGCACAGAGTTCAATTTTCGGTAATCCTTCAACAATTATTTCGGATAGAGGTGCTGCTTTCACCGCAGATATCTTTATTGAGTATGGCCGAGATGAAAACATTAAATTGGTGAAGACGACAACTGGTCTACCCCGAGTAAACGGTCAAGTTGAAAGGTTGAATGCAACCATAATTTCAGTACTATCTAAGCTCAGCATCGACGATCCAACGAAATGGTACAAACACGTATCCAGAGTCCAACAAGCAATTAATTCCACATATGCTAGAAGTATTAATTCCACACCTTTCGAGCTGCTAATAGGAGTAAAGATGTGAACCAAAGACGACGATCAGCTAATAAAACTAATTAATGATGAAACCATAGCTACATTTAACAACGACCGCAACGAACTACGATGTAAAGCCAAGACGCAGATCCTGAAAATGCAAAACGAGAATAAGAAGTCATACAATTTGAGACGTAAACCAGCCAAACATTACGACGTTGGTGATCTAGTCGCCGTAAAGCGAACACAATTTGGCGCCGGCCTAAAATTGAAGCCAAAGTTTTGGGCCCATACCAAGTTGTTAAAGTAAAGCAAAACAATTCATATGATGTACTAAAGATGGGAAGTTCAGATGGTCCAAAGAATACGTCAACGTGTGCTGAATATATGAAGCCATGGTCAACAGACTATGATGATGATGACGACGGCGCATTCGGGCCGAATGCTTAGTCAGGACGGCCGGATGTGGGGTTGGGTTGGCAACGCCGAATGGCCAGACCACCTCAAAACAGCTGTTTAACGACGGAAGGCAAGCGATCCATATGAGACGAGGTGGCAAGCGACCCACAAAAACGACGATGTGGCAATGCTGCTACGAGAAGACGAGGAAGAACTTTTCAAGACGGGCCAACGACGAGAAGACGTGTTTTAAAAAGATGTAATAAAGACGAAAGACGGGTATTAAAAGAAGTAAAGAAGTGTTAAAGACGAAGACGTGTAAAAACCTAAAGACGAAACAATTACCATTCAATTCATTCAATTTATAATTACTAAAACCTAATTATAATCTAAAAATAAAACCTATTACCATTTAACTAAATATAAATCAAACGGGACTACTTATTTCTACGGAATCGGAACCTAGTCCCACATATA
>JAEIFP010000179.1:0-259019 GCA_018903935.1 Drosophila insularis | reverse complement strand
AAAAGATAGGATTTTCTGTGCCCCGCATCCGCAAATAAACACATCAGCGGCCAGATGTTATAGGTGTCTGGGGTTCGGTCATGTAGCGGCTCGCTGCTCGGACCCAGTGGAGAGGACAAACTGGTGCCTGAGATGCGGTGGAAAGGACCACAAGGCGAAGGAGTGCAGCAACGCACTTAACTGCTGTCTGTGCGAGGCGGTCGGCGCAACCAGCAGAGCTCATGTGGCAGGTAGCCAGCGATCCCCATCGATGATGGCAGTACCACCAAGGGTGACTGATAATGGCTAACAAGATGATTAGATTCTTCCAGTTGAATCTAAATCACTGCGAGGCAGCTCACGACCTACTTGCGCAGAACGTTCGCGAAGCTAAGGTGGAGGTCCACCGGCAGTTGGGTGGCCAGTACCTCCAGTAAAGCAGCACTCTGGTCATGCGGCGCCTCTCCGATCCAACGGGCAGGAGAGCACTTCGTGCGCGCTCAGGCAGACGGAAAATGGGTCTACAGCTGCTACCTGCCCCCCAGTCTGAGCCAGGAAACTTTCTGTAGAGCGCTCGACGAGATAGTCAACGACGCACGCTCACCCAGCCCCCTCGGTTTTGCAGGGGACTTCAACGCATGGGCCCTTGAATGGGGGAGCGCGTTTACGAACGCTCGCTACTGGAAGCCTTTGCATCGCTGGATGTAGTCCTTTGAAACAGAGGGTCACGTCTCACTTTCAGTAGAGCCAGCGGCGGGTCCATCATAGACCTCACCTGCGTCAGTGGTGGGCTAGCCAGGGATTCATCATGGAGCGTGGGTGAAATCTACACTGCCAGCGACCACGAGGCAATCCTATTCTCCCTAGGCGCCACTCAACACCGTCGGCTGGCGCTGCTCCAAAGTAGGGCATACAGGAGCGACACTCTGGATATAAGGGCTTTTTCCGATGCACTGGCAGCACACGATTGGACCCAGAGCACAGCTCAGCGGATGGCAGACCAGCTTTCCAACATTCTGGAGGCATCGTGCAACGCGAGCATGGCAGTAAGGAACCCTTTCAAGGGACTCCAGCAACCGGTTTTCTGGTGGAAAAACTCAATCGGAGATATACGTAGAGGATGCCTCGCCTCTAGGCGGCGCTACCAGAGAGCAAGGAAACGAGGATTGGAAACATGGCCGCAATTATGGGCAGTCTACAGCGCAAATAGGAAGAGGCTCAAAAAGGCTATATATGAGGCGAAGCGGGAAGTGTACCTCCGTCTCTGCAATATGTCTGAACAGGACCCTTGGGACAAGGCGTATAAGATGGTGGTCAAGAGAGTCTTCGCAAAAAGATTCTCTTCTCCAACCGAAGCCAGCGAGTTGGAGCGCATTGTCAGAGATCGCTCTTTTCCCCCAGCGTGTAGACTCACTAAGCTGTAGGCGTGTGGATCAGGTTGGTTACCACTACTACGACAGCGGCAGCCAGGTCGCTGAAGCTAAACAAGGTCCGGATGCCATCCCGAACAGCGCGCTACGGCTGGCAATGGCAACTCGTCCGGAAATATTCGCGGCAACCATCGACCAGTGCCTGAAGGAGGAAGTATTCCTATCTCAGTGGAAGACGCAAAAGGTGGTGCTGCTCCACAAGTCAGGGAAACCAGCAGAGGATGTGGCGTCATATCGACCAATTTGCGTCATGGACTCGGTGGGAAAAGTGCTGGAATTCAGCGATCAACGCCGTGGCCTGTCTGCAAATCAGTACGGTTTCCGCAAGGCAAGGTCCACAATAGATGCGGTCAGCAGAGTAGTGAGCATAGCGTCTGATGCTATTAAGGGCTCTCACTGGAAAGGAGGTGCTAAGCAATACTGCCTGATGATCACCCTGGATGTGAAGAACGCTTTTAATACGGTAAACTGGGGTTGCATTCTGGATGCTGAAAGAAATTTTGGTGTCCCATCGTACCTGTACGAAGTGATATGGAGCTTCTTTGCTGGGAGAAAGCTGATGTATGCTGCGTCGTCTGGAACCGTCCAACGACTGGTGTCTGCAGGAGAGCCACAGGGCTCAGTTTTGGGTCCCCTCCTGTGGAATATCATGTATGATGGCATCCTGCGACCAACCGGCAAGGAGCTGAGGGATATCGAGGTAACGGCAAATGCAGCCATTGCATCCTTCACGACATGGCTGCGCTCGGAAGGACTAGTTCTGGCGGCGCAGAAGACGGAAGCGGTGCTAATCAGCAGCCGAAAGCTAGTGGAAACGGCCACCGTGACAATCGACGGCATAGCGTCTGATGCCGTGACAATCGACGGCATCGAGGTGAAATCGGCTAGTGCATTTCGGTACCTAGGCGTGTGGCTCGACACAAGATTGTGCTTCCGAGAACACCTAGTGGCGGTTCAGCGGAAGGCAGCAGAATCTGGTAGAGCACTCGCCAGGATCATGCTTAGTACAAGAGGGTCCAAGCAGGAACGGAGACTTACCGACTCTGCGCTCTCAGACTCTGTAGCGCTTTTAGGACTGTTTCGGAGGATGCAGCCCTAGTAATCAATCATATTGGCATGGTGCCAATAGACATCCTGGCAGCAGAAGCTCGGGTCACCGCAGAGGCCACCAGTAGAGGCATCCCGATGCGTGTCGCCAAAGCAGACGCTAGAAGGCGCAGTTTGACCAAATGGCAGGACCGATTTGACGCGGCACTAACCGGCATAGCCTCATCCCCAATATTGAGGCCTGGGTCGGAAGGAAGCACGGGCAGGTGAACTTCCACCTCACACAAGTGTTGAGCGGACATGGCTGCTTCCGCCAATACCTCAATAGGTTCGGCCATGATCACGCTCCAACGTGTCCAGCATGTCCTGAAGGCGCAATTAAGGACGCCCACCACGTTATATTCCACTGCGGACGCTTCGTCGTGGATAGGGAACGGGTCGAGCGGACGATTGGCCACGCCCTAAATGAGACCAGCTTCGTACCCAGCATGCTGGGCAGCGGTGTGTGCCTACATTGGAATCATCATGCACGAGCTTAGGAGACTGGAGCGGGAAAGATCCGGTTCAGCATTAAAGAGACCATAACCCTGGCGAAGCAATTCCCACTGGGACGTACCGCCGGGCAGGCATCTTCTATGTATTCATGATCGTTTATTTCTGTTGTCAGCTTGATTGTTTATTATTTCTTTTGTTATTATAATGTTAATAAATGAATTTTAAAAAAACACATTTAAATTTTCATATAAACACAGACACACACACACATACCCACACATATTCACCTTTAATTACAGGCAAACTTTTTGACACCATTCATATGAATTACCTTGCTTGCCTCTTCTATTCCATAAGGTATTTTTGATCAGTGGCGTAGCCAAATTGCAAAAGACGCTTTTCTCTAAAAATTATTATCAATTTTTATAAAAATCTGTAAAATAGACAAAACGTTGAAAAATACTAGAAATTATCAAGAGTGGACTCTTTTTTTGTCATACAAGCAATAAAATTTATGATTAGAACTATCGAAAATCGACAAAAGTTCTGTTCAAAAATAAAAATATAATTGCATTTTTATAACTCTGCAGAAAAATGCATTATTATGGGATAAACTTGAAATTATAACTAAAAAAGTTATGCTAAGACTATCAATGGCTCCCAAAAGTGAACGGTTTCCTAAAGTTTTAAACCATTCATCGCTTTGCCCTTTGAAAAATCAAGTTATTACATTCGATAAAGTTAAATTGTTGAATCTTAAAATTGTAAGACTAAAAGTACACTCAAATAAACATAATTCATTGATTATAAATATCAAAAAACATATTAATATTATTGAATTTCCTTTGAAGTTTTCTTTGTTTTGTTTAATAACTACTATTAATTTTCTTAGCATACATCTCTGGTATCTGTTTAACCCCTACTAGTAATTTTTTTTACGCATACTCCTCTAGGTTTTTGATGTGAATGTCTGCACACAGTCAGCGCTTACTTTCAGTGTAAATATGTTTGATATATAAATTTTATTTTGCTTGCTCTTTTAATTTAAATTATAAATATGAAATTTTGATTAAATCTACCTAAAAATTCAAGCGAACAATATTGAATACAATTCAGCGAATTGTCAAGTAGATGTAATCCTTATTCTGATGGTCTTTCGCATACAATTATAAAGCCATTAATGTCAAATATTCTGTCACACTCTTTACAAAAGACCTTTCCTGCCATTCCTTTCCCCACTTTACTCACATGAACCACGCCATTGTAATTGATTACACTTAAAAATTGTTTTCCGGTAGTGGCAAAGTCGGACGAGTTCCCTGCAACTGTCAATTTGACATGTCAAAAGCAATAATAAACATGGCCAGGACTTTTCCACTCACACACACACGCATACTCAGCAACACATTTGCAAGTGTCCAATACACATAATACGAAATAAATGCTAATTGTTATGAAATCAATTGAGTTGAGTTAATTTTTCTTTGTTTCTTTCCAACCATTTTTTTGTTTTTGATTTTTTAATAATTGTTTTTATTATCCTGAAACTTAGAATTTTTATTTTATTTTGTTTTAAGTCACTTACTGCCTGTGGTTGTGTAGTTTTTGTTGTTTTTTAATTGCTTAATGGAGAGTTGACCGAATTGAGTCATGCAAAGGGAATTTTAAGGGAATATTGAAAAAACAATTATGTGTCAATTAAACTCAGAACAAATCTACATAGTTTTGTATAAATTTTTTTTCTCTTATTTGCTTGTGATTTTTTTTATCTCCCGAACGTTAGCATACGCATTCTATTCAAATGGTAACTCTTCAACTTAAGGCTTAAGGAAGTTATAACCTAGATAATGCGTGTTTTTTTACGCTTTTGGTTTTTCACGTTGGCAACACTGACATACCGCATGATGTTCATGACAGCTGTGAAAGTGAAAAATGCTCAGTTTAGTTTGCCATTTCATCATGGAAAGACTTACGCCCGAACAACGTTTACAAATCATTGAAATTTATTATCAAAATTCGTGTTCTGTGAAAAATGTGTTTCGCAAATTACGTCCATATTATGGTCGACACAACCGACCAACCGAGCAAGCCATAATCTCTCGTTTTGGACCCGTCAGTTGGCCACCGCGGTCATGTGACATTACACCACTGGATTATTTTTTGGGGATATGTAAAGTCATTGGTTTACCAGGACAAACTAGCGTCAATTGGTGCATTGGAAGACAATATCAGTCGTGTTATTGGCGAAATCCCCTTAGACATGCTGGAAAAAGTGGTGCAAAATTGGACCTTCTGTGTTGATCACTTGAAACGCAGTCGCGGCCAACATTTACATGAAGTCATTTTTAAAAAGTAATTGGCAGAGATTGTTTATCATCTCAAATAAAAATTTAACAATAATATTCAAATTTTATGTGTTTCATTTCAATTTTAAAAACCAAACGCTTAAAAAAACACCCGTTATAATTGAGCTCCTCATTTGGGTCTTTAACTCTATTCGAAATTAGAATAAAGGTTCATTCGGTATATAAAGCAAAGATGAATTTTTATCATGACTATTAATAATTTTCGAGGCTTTTACCTGGTTGGAAATTTCAAACTGATTTATGTTACAATAATTGGGTAAGAAAACTCTTAAATTATAAATAAAAGGCGAAGAATAAGTAATAAGGTTTAAGAATAAATATGTATGTGTATGTAAATGTATATATATTGCTACCATAACAGCCTTTCGCCCAAACAGCTATGGCAACTTGTTAAACACAAATTATGTCAACAAAGTTGCAAACTCATCTCTTCTTTACCGTTCGCTTGCTTACTTATTTATGCGTCACATTTCAATCATAGTTTCATCAAGCGCATAATTTATGCAACCAGTAGCCAGAGACCAAATAAATGATACATAAACTTACATGCATACATTCCATGGTGTGGCGTTGAGTGAAGATTGATTATTACTTTCGATAAAGTTGAATTATTATAAATTATTATTATAAATATCAAAAAACATATTAAAATTTTTGAATTCCTTTTGAAGTTTTCTTTGTTTTGTTTAATAACTACTATTAATTTTCTTAGCATACATCTCTGGGATCTGTTTAACCCCTATTTTATTAATTTTTTTTACGCATACCCCTCTAGGTTTTTGCTGTGAATGTCTGCACACAGTCAGCACTTATTTTCAGTGTAAATATATTTGATATATAAGTTTTATTTTGCTTGCTCTTTTGATTCAAATTATAAATATGAAATTTTGATTAAATCTAAGTAAAAAATTTGAATTCTGTAAAATTGAAAATCGAAATCTGTCGATTTGTCGATCTGGGACGCAGTATGCGGCACACGAGAGGAACGCGCAAGAAACGGATAGGCATGCTGGCAACACGTTTTTGCGAAGCAATTCCCCCTGGGACGTCCCGCAAAAACAGTTTCTTATTATGTCGGCAGTCCGATTAATTAACATTGTATATTATAATTGTTGTTATGTTATAAATAAAAGAATTAAACAAAAAAAAAACACATTTAAATTGTGTGGAGCCGAGCAGGGAGCGGCATAACTTCCATAAAATCCCAGGGGGAAATACCTGGCTGCAAGCATGGAGGGCTTGAGATCGGCTGGCTCGATGGCGGGGCCAAGTGGGCGGCGTCAATCAATGGCGTTTGCTTCAGCGCCGGTTCTCTGGTCTGAATCTGTTTGCGTTCACAGTCCAGCTAGTCAGCGGGAGATAGAGGCCCTCTTCGGCCATGGGCGAGTAGGAGTAGATGAGTTGTTTGGTACGACCGATACGCCAAAGAGACTGCGTGAAGACTCCCAGAGTCCACCAGCAGGCAGTGCGGTGCAACCAAAAAAATCTAAGTTGCAACAAGTTAGATGCAAGATCGAGGTGGCAGAAATGGGGACATTACTGGAGGAAATAGCCGAACGCATTAAGCCAGAAAAGGAGGGAGGCAAGAGAGCCATTACGAACGCCCTCAGAGAGAAAGTAGACAGACTTAAAGAATTGCAGCAGGCAGTGAGCTCCATTCTGAGCAGCGATAGCGACCCTGAATACTGATTGGCATGCCCCAAGTGCACCAAAGTGTCCCTCGTCACCAGAGGGCAACAATTTTCATTTCAGTTGCTAGCTAAAGTTGAACGCCATTCTAGTCAGTTTAAATCAAAATTTCAAACCTTTCGGGTTGTTACGAGCTAAAAAGTTTTATTTTTTTTATTATTTATTTTTATCTTCTTTTCTTTTTCTAGAATAAAGTTAGTCAAAATTTGTAATTGGAAATTTATCAACATTTTAATATAAATTTCGTTTACAGGATGTGTATTCTTGCTGCCCTTCGTTAGCGTTGTGTCCTTATGGAAGTTCTGGTCCCGGTGGTTTCTACGATCCTTGTTTTGGGCCGGGCAATGGATCGTTTACTTCCTGGAGTGGACCGAGTGGGTCAGGCTTCTGGAGGCAGGAGGTGTGGCCAAACCTTGCACGGCTGAAGAAGAAATGGTGAAGGTGAAAGTAATTATTTTATTGTCTTTTAATAATAGTGTGGTAAGTAAATATCGTTTGAAGGGTTTTGTTTTCTGTCATTTGGTAATAATTTGCAGAATCTATTAACCCATATGCAGTTCTTACGAATTGACAATGGACTTGGACTTGGATTACAGACTCGTAACAGTCGAAGAAAGGCTTTGTGAAAAAAAGTTTTACGTACACATGACAAAAGCACACTGACACTTTTATAGAAAATAAATAAAATAAATAAGGATGACCAAAACCGCAAAACAAATTTAAACATATAACTGTTATTATCCATGTGATCAACATCTATTTTTTGGGAAGGACCCGAAGACGACGCTGATTGGGCGTACATGGATTTTTATCCTTGGACAAGATTGCTGGGAGAGTAGTCTGAAAGTATAAAGACAAGCCGGAACAAATAGGATGGTTAAGGGTTTCGGTAATTAAGCATTCGGTAGTGTCCTTTGAATGAGATATGCAATTAAAGGTTGAAGAAGCCATCCGAAATCTGAAGGCTGAATTGTAACTGGCGTAGTTGCGTTAAAGAACTGTAGTGTACAGGGAAGAATAATAAATAATACTTTAAAGTAAATGGTGGTAGGGAGAGGTATTAAACACCCCATCCCTTAACTTAATTATTTATTGACACAACCATATTTGCATAAATCCATTCTACTTTTGACTCTATTTACTGCGTTCCAATTATAATAGGAAGGCATTCAAATAAAACTTTCTACATCATAAGTAGATATTGACCGTAAACGAGTCTTTGTTATTATTCATAATAGTTTTATATTTCTTTTTTTTTAACTAATATGAATAACAACAAAGACTCGTTTACGGTCAATATCGACTTATGATGTAGAAAGTTTTATTTGAATGCCTCGATGCGTTCTTGCTTTCCCTGCGAGAAAGGTATTGCGCCTTCTTTTGGCTTTTATATATCGTTTCCCTTTCTTCGTGCACTTTAAATTTCCGCTTGACTTTAAAGTGGCCAAAGTATTGCTTTTAAGCTCTTAAGCCCAAGGCAACTCGTTTTCTTCAAAAAGTGTCATTAAGGTCAGTAATTAAGTTAAGAATCCGCATGAATTAAAAGTGCAAGGGGTTTCTTTCTTTTTTTCTTTTTTGGTTTTTTGGAAAAGTGTCCTGGCGAAAGAGGAAATTAATGCCTGTACATCCTTACACGGGCACACATACACACACAGACAACTGAATAAATGAAATGATATTAGCCGCCATTTTGTGCGGTTTTTGGTTGACGTAACGCATATACCACATGTGACAGCGACTTGTCAATGCTGTTGTCAGCTGCTGCCTTAACTCTTTCCGCTCCTTTCGCTTCTATGAATTAAGTGCGAAAATGTGAAAATTAGATTTTGTGGGTTGACACGCACACACACCCATACATACACATTTAAAATCTATTCTAAACAGCCCAGATGTGTCAGCAACAGCGTCAAGTCACAAACAAAAGGAGAAACAGGGCGGCGGCTCAAAAGCAAAGGCTGCCAAAACAGAGGCCAGACGCTATTTTGATAGCAAACAAAGGCAACTTATCATACAGCGAGATGCTCAAATTAGTCACATGCAGTGAAAACGAAGCCCTAAAATCGCTTTGGGAAAATGTCAAGAAAGCAAGAAGGACAGCAAAGGGAGACCTTTTGCTTGAAATGGGAAAACCAATGCCGGAAAGTCTAAACCAAATAAGCGATGATATTGGTGCTGCATTGGGCAGCCAGTTTGCAGCCTCTGCTTGGATAAGCGAAACTAGGCTGGATATCAGAGAGCTTGATGGTGAAACCACCAAAGAAGATATAGTAGCAGCGTTCGGGATCAGGCTCAAGGTGAAGATTGACGTGACCGCCATTAAGAGTCTGCGTAAATCTTATTCAGGTTGCCAGAGAGCTACAGTAAGCGTCTCAACTACGGCAGCTAGCGACATCCTTCAAGCTGGAACACTAAAGGTTCGCTGGAATGTCTGCCCCATACGCCTAGATAATACTCCGAGAAGGTGCCTAAAATGCCTAAGATACGGCCATATCGCGTCCAAATGCACCAGCGAAACCGATCGAACTGGCATCTGTCTAAGATGTGGCAAATCGGGTCACAAGATAAAAGAGTGCAATAATAGCCCTTCATGTTGCCTCTGTATTGCCAGTGGAAACGCTGATTATGCACACACGGCAGGTAGCCAGAGGTGCCCTCACGGGGCGAAAGGGATGTCTACAACAAAACAATAATGTGATTTATGCAAATCAATCTCAATCACTGCGAGGCAGCACAAGACTTGCTGTCACAGACTGTCAGAGAGCTCGGCACAGACGTTGCTATTATCAGCGAGCCTTATAAAAGTTTTACTTCCACGACATGGGCACAAAACAACTCGGGAAAAGCCGCGATCTGGGCATGTGGGACCACACCGTGCCAGATAAAATTCTCTGCATCCTTCAACGGTTTTGTTAGAGCCAAAATAAGAGAGTACTGGATTTTTAGCTGCTATCTACCCCCCTCATATAGCCTCGGAGAATTCTGCGGTGTAATAGAAGAGCTGTCGGATCAGATCCGATGCCACAAGCCGGCAATTGTTGCTGGAAAAAAATACTGCTGCAAAAAAATACTGCCTAATAGCCACACTAGACGTTAAAAATGCCTTCAACTCGGCAAGATGGTCCTGCATATTGGAGGCTCTGGATAACTATAGAGTTCCGCCGTACCTGCTGAAGGTAGTTAGCAGCTACCTCAACAACAGATGGTTGCATGTGGACACCTATGATGGAGGAAAACATTATAGCATTACCGGAGGAGTCCCACAGGGCTCTGTCATGGGGCCGCTACTCTGGAACGCAATGTGCAACGGAGTGCTAAACCTGAATATGCCTGAAGGAGTTGAGACCATTGGCTTTGCTGACGACATCGCCTTAGTTTGCGTGGCGAAACATCTAAATGAAGTGGAAGCTGTTTGCTCGAACGCGATATTCCGAGCTCAGCAGTGGTTGGCCTCAATGGGCCTTCACTTGGCCGAACATAAAACTGAGGCAGTGCTCGTAAGCAGTCGGAAAAAAGTAGAGATTGCAACAATTCAGGCTGGCACCGCGCAAATAACCAGCAAAAGCTCAATAAAGTACCTTGGCATACTTATCGATTCCAGGTTAACGTTCAAAGACCACCTCAATGAATCAGCAAAGAAAGCGAGGGCTACCGGCGCTGCCTTATCGCGCCTAATGTGCAACACAAAGGGTCCCACACAGAGCCGCAGATTGCTGCTCCACGGGGTCACAAAGGCCATAATGCTTTACGGCGCTCCGGTCTGGGCCAAGGCCATGGCCACAAAATCTTATGCACGGGTCATGGAATTCGTCTATAGACTCAGTGCGCTCAGAGTCTGCTCCGGTTTGCGCACGATCTCTGGAATTGCTGCTATGGTGCTAGCAGGCACAATTCCTATCCGACTCCTAGCAGACGAGACCAAACAATTGTACAGCAAACTAAAAGACCCGACAATTACCCAAATCGAAAGGGCTGCAATCCGCAAGTGGGAGCGGAGCATAAGTATTTCTAGATGGCAGGCGCTGTGGGACGAGTCTGAAAAAGGCAGATGGACTCACCGACTTATCCCAAATCTCAAAGCATGGCTGAATAGGGGACACGGCGAAGTCAACTTCAACCTGATACAGCTACTAAGCGGACACGGTTGCTTTCGGAGTTACCTTTACAGATTTCGGCATGCTGCAAGCCCAGCGTGCCCATGGTCCAACAACGGTGAGGAAGAGACTGCTGAACACATTCTGTTCAGTTGTGGCCGCTTCGACACTCACAGAAGAAATCTGCAAGTGGTACTCGGGGTGCAGGCGTCAGTAACAAATCTGGTACCGCTAATCATACTGCGGAAGGCAAATTGGGATGCCTTCAACAAATTCGCAGCGGTCACCATGGCCGAACTGCGCAGCGAAGAACAACTGGCAAACAGAACCTGATAAGAGGATGTGCGGTGGAGGCATGATCGTGTGAAGCAATACCCCCGCTGGCAGTCCCACACGGTTTTCCCTATCCGCAACTTGACATATTCCTAAATCTTTTGTAAATTCTTCTTCCTATCCTTTCTTAAATAAATGAATTAAAAAAAAAAAAAAAAAAAAAACACATTTAATATAAACACACACACACTCACACACATACATATTCACCCTTAGCGTGTGCGGAGACAGAAAGAAAGTTTTTGGAAGTGCGGTTGTGTCTTACTTGTCGCCGCGTTAGTAAACCCATATTAAACGTTCATCACCTGAAATTAAAAGTCGTTTTGGTGGCGCCCGGTGTCACAGTGATTGTGCCTACTCACAGCTGCCCTCTGGTCCGCCATTCCATCACTGCTGGCTGGGATTCCGAACTCCAGAGCGTCTTTTGCCGGTCGCTGGGTCATTGTTCTTGGGCCCGCCCGTGGGGAGGGGGGAGCTATTCTTCTTTTCCCGCCCATCCGCAGCTCCAGTGGTATTGGTGAGGTGGACTTCCTCACTTTTACTTTTACCAGTTGTGCTGTGTTTTCTTTGGCACGTGCAGAAAAAATACCAGCTGCTACCAGGTTTGCCGTATATCGAAAATAATTAAACAGATGCGTTAACAGCACCTGTCTTGATCAACCATACCCCCATATAGCTGACCATAATTTAAGCCCCTGCTGCTAAGGATTTTTTGGCATACTTTCAGGCTGTCTCTGCTATCCGTCTTAGTAGACACGCTGATAGTAGCAGAGTTCTAAGCGCGCGGCGGCAACGGTCTGCTTGGCGTCGGGGGAGAGCTTCAGCCGCTGGTGCAAGAGCCCAGGGTTCGGCCCCCACCCTTGGAAATCTTCTTTTCCAAATTATTGTTTTTTAAATTAGTTTATTTAAAATAAATTAAATTCCCATAGATTATTTGCCACGTGCGGCAGGACCTAGTGTTCCAGCCTCATCGGCGTTAGGGGCACCATCAGGCGCGGTCGTAGCAGGAGAAGCATACGAAGCAACGCCGAAAAGGCAGAGAAGCCCATCTGATGGGACCGAGGAAGACAATGGCCAGGCAGCCAACAACGGGGCCGGCACGAAAAAAAAGCAAGGTGGGGCAGTTGCGATCTACTTGCAATGAATTAGAAGAAATGGGCCATATTCTGGCCTCAATTGCTACACACTACAGCAGAGAGAAGGATGCTAGTGGCAAAATTAACCGCAGCATCACAAACGAGTTCAGAGAGAAGGTAGCAAGACTGCAAGAGCTGCACGCAGCGGTGGCGGCTCTGTTGGAAGGCCAAGGGCCGATTCCGGCATTGCCAGTCGTATGTGCTACGTGTAGCAAATCTCCACCCAATCGAGTGAGCAGGCAGCAACAGACGGAGCTCGCGAACTCGCCATCGAAGCGGGATAAGCATTGCCAAACGTCTCCAGTTGAGCGCGCTTACCGATGGTGAACCGTCAGGCGGCGAGCCAGCATCTGCAGAAGGCACAGCAGCGACAGAAGATACCCAGGCTTCAGCAGCAGCAACAACATCAGAGTCAAGCCAATCTACCCAGATTTCAACAACAAGCCAATCAGCAGTTGCAACAGTCTGGTGGAGAAGCCCCTAGGAGCATATCCACACGGTCGAGGCAGGCAAGGCCAGCGACTGGCAACTAGTGGGAGCCAAGAGGCTCAAGACTAAGCAACTAAAACGCAATTAAGTGCGTCCGGAAGCCATCTTGATAGAGCCTATCAACGGTCAGAGCTATAGAGACGTGCTTGCACTGGTCACACGACGCAGAGACGGCCATCTGCAGCATGCCCAGGAAAACGTCCGCAAAGTGCGCCGTACTGCCAAAAACAAGCTGCTATTGGAACTAGGAGGTGACTGCCCTAATCCCCAATCTCTAAGGGACGAGTTCCTACAGGTCCTTGGCGACAAGGTCGGTGTTAAGGTTTTGTCGTCCATGAAATCGGCGATAATTCGGGATTTGGACGATCTGGTGGAGCCTCACCACATCCTGGAGGCCATCGAAAAACAAGCCGGAATCGAGGCTGGGTCGTGCTCCGTTAGAAGCCTGAAGCCTAGCTATAACGGAACCTTCACAGCGATCATCACGGTTCCCGACAGAATGATGACGAAAGTCCTACAGTTGAGTAAGCTACTAGTAGGCTGGAACAGCTGCAGAGTTAAGGCGATGGAACACCCTCCCATGAAATGCTATCGCTGTCTGGAGTTTGGACACATAGCAGCCAACTGTAGCAACACAGTCGATAGATCGAACTGTTGTTTTAGATGTGGAGAACCTGGGCACAGAGCAGCGGACTGCGGCGAAGCCCCGTCATGCTACCTCTGCCGATCTAACGGGGAGAGCGACACCAGCCACCATGCTGGCAGTTCAAAGTGTCCACTAAGGTGGGGAAAGAGGATGCAGAACTCACATAAATAAATGACGAAACTGAGGTTTATCCAGCTCAACCCGAATCACTGCATCGCAGCTCAGGATTTGCTAAGCCAGACGGTGAGAGAAGAGCTTGTTGACGTCGCACTACTCAGCGAACCCTACAAGCATAAGGAGCGGGCAACATGGACAGCAGACGCCACCGGCAAGGCAGCAATCTGGCTATGTGGAGCTAGCACACTGCGTCTAGAAGACATCTATTCCTCGGAGGGCTTTGTCAGAGCAAGGGTAGGTAACAGTTGGCTGTATAGCTGCTACCTAGCTCCCAGCCTGCCTTTAGAAAGCTTCTGTCGTACATTAAGCAACATAGTAAGCGATGCCAGAGATCGCCGGCAAATTGTCATAGGAGGCGACTTCAATGCATGGGCCATAGATTGGGGCAGTAGTCGCACTGACTCGTGCGGTCGTATGCTTCTAGAGTGCTTTGCATCGCTAGACATCGAGTTGCTCAACGTGGGAACTGAACATACATTTAGGAGGGCCGGAGTTGGGTCAATTGTCGACTTGACTTTCGTGAGCACATCGATCGCCAGAACAGCCAACTGGAGAATAATCAACAAATATACCGCAAGCGACCATGAAGCTTTAGTAAATGATGTGGGTGGCCCCGGTCAAGCACCGCATAATCAGCCCACTCTAAAAAAGGCCTATAAGACGGAGAGTCTAGACGTGAGCAGTTTCTGCAGTGTGCTAAGTCGAGTGAGCACAGCCAGGACATGTAACGCCGAAGAGACTGTCGACTTTATTATGTCAACGGTTGAACAGGCGTGCGAGGCAAGCATGTCAACCAGGAGGCAGTACAAACACCACCATGCTCCAGTGTGCTGGTGGAATGACCAAATCGCCGAATCACGTCGCGCATGTCACCGCGCCCGGAGGCTGTACCAGCGGGCTAGAGGGTCAGCGGACTTCCTCTGCTTGCAGCTCGATTACAAGCAACGGAGAAAGGAGCTGAAAAATCAGATCAGACGCAGTAAGCGTGAATGTTTTTTGTCGCTATGTGACACTGCTGAACAGGACCCATGGGGTAAAGCATACCAGATTATTGTGAAGCGCCTACACGCGAACAGAACACCGCCCCCAACAGACACAATTCTGGTGCGGAATATAGTCGATGCCCTATTTCCCAACATCATGGAGATATCCAATCATACGCAGCAATCTAACGAGCCTTTCCTGATGTCCGACGAAAAAAAAAAAAAAAAAAAAAAAGACGAGTGCAGCTATTGTGGGAGTGGCATCTCCGAAACCGCTGAACACGTTGTTTTCTACTGCCCGAGATACGACGCGGAAAGAAGATCCCTAAACACCATGCTAGGTGAGGGGGCCACACCCTACAACCTGGTGAGAAAGATGCTAGATGACGCGGAAATTTGGACGGCAGTAAACGATTTTGCAGCAAAGGTCATGAGAGAGCAACGGAGGCAAGAACGGATTAGGTCAGGACAATAGTAGGTGCACGGCTCTTCGACGCAATGCACACTAGCAGTTCCGGAGAAGTCAGCACCCTGCTTTTTATCCATACCGAATCAAATTTTGTTCTTATATGTTATGTTTTATGTTATTTAAGCTTTAAAATTGAATAAAAAAAAAAAAAAAAAAAAAAAACTTAGCGTTTGCACAAGCAGTGCTTAATAGCCCAGACGTATCGTCTTTAGCTCCCAGTCCCCCAGTGATCTCTGGATCACTTGAACTTGATGTGCTAGTATGGCAGTTAGATCACATGTTTAACAAGCGGAACGACAACAAAAAGCCAGTGCGTCATATTAATATGAGCACAAAACAAGCCATCGTAAGGCTGAAAGAACTCCCAGAGTTGCTCTGCCAGAAAGCATTGGCGGGCATGTTCCTAAAAGCCAGGAACACCTAAACGACCACGAGAGGACGCGGCAACGCAACGAAAGACGCCGCCAAAGAAAAAGCGAGGAGCCCCTCAGTTCTATGAAGACCGGGTAGCCAGCCCCCACCACGCCGATACCAACAAGCCAGAAGACAATAGTGCAGACTGGCAGCAAGTCACGGCCAGAAGGGCCAAACTGGCGCCCGCACAAAGGCAAAAACTACCAAAACACAGGTCAGACGCTATTCTAATAGCAAACAAGGGGAGCCTAACCTGTAGCGAAATGCTTAAAATGGTGACTCGTAGCGAGGATGAGAATCTAAAGGCTATCGGAGCGAACGTCAGAAAGGTACGACGAACCGCAAAAGGCGATCTCTTGCTTGAGATAGAAAAACTCATGGGCAACAATCTCCAGCAAATGAGCGCAAACATTGGTGCGGCGCTTGGAAGCCAGTTTCAGGCCAAACCCCTAGCTGAAGAGATTACACTCGATATTAAGGATCTCGATGAGGAGGTGACCAGAGATGACATTGTATCAGCGTTTTGGTCAGAACGCCAGATACAGATACAACCTCTGGAAATAAAAAGTATACGCCCAATGTACTCAGGTTACCAGCGTGCCACAGTGTATAGTATACGCCCAATGTACTCAGGTTACCAGCGTGCCACAGTGAGCGTCCCAAAAAAATACTCAAAGTGAGCAAATTAAAAGTCCATTGGAATGTTTGCCCAATTAGGATCAATAACGCCCCAAAAATATGCCTCAAATATTGCGTCGAAATGTACCAGCAAAAGCGACAGAACGGGACTCTGTCTCAAGTGCGGCAAAAGCGGCCACAAAATAAGTGACTGCGCCAACAGCCCCTCATGCTGTCTATGCAGCGCCAGCGGCGAGCAGAACATAGGCCACATAGCAGCCAGAAATGTGTTCATGGGCCAAAAAGAGGGATTTCGTCTCGCCATGATTAGGTTAATTCAAATAAATCTCAATAACTGCGAGGCGGCGCAGGACTTACTAGTCCAAACGGTCAGAGACCTACGCTCAGACATTGCCATTATAAGCGAGCCCTATAGAAACTTATCGTCTTCCCAATGGGTCCAAAACTCTGGAAAGTCTGCAATTTGGTCGTGTGGGTCTACACCAGCATAAGTACAATTCCCAGAGTCTTTCAATGGCATTGTGAGGGCCAAATTACACAATTACTGGTTCTTTAGCTGCTATATGCCTCCCTCTTATAGCCTCGGAGATTTTAGTGCCGTGATGGACGAATTGGCAGACCAGATTCGCAGCCATAAGCCGGCATTAGTTGTCGGAGATCATCAGAAGTGGGCATCAGAATGGCACAGTGCACTAACCAATGCAAGAGGCCAAACGCTATTAGAAGCTTTTGCCACACTGGATCTGACAGGAGAGGAATACACATTTCAACGGGGCAATATCGGCTCGACGATTGACCTTACTTTTGTAAGCAATGTACTATGCCCTTATGCACGGTGGGAAGTGACCGACGTCTACATGGCCAGCGATCACAAGGCAATTCTTTGCACTATTGAGGGCCCGCGTAGATACGACAGACCAACAGCGAGACCCCAACGGTACAACACAAAACGTATGGACACGCAAAACTTCACCAGCACATTAGAACAGAATGTTAATACCGCCTCGGCGGCAAGAGGACTATTCGAATGGTTGCGTAACGCGTGCGATTCCAGCATGCCGCGAACAAATACCTGCCCAAGGGAACACATACCAACATACTTGTGGAATGATGAGATTGCCAACCTTCGCAAGCAATGTCATATAGTCAGAAGAAGACACTGACGGAATCGAGTCAGCGATGATTCAGAAACTCTCCGCACAGAGCAGAAGCGCAAGGACTTGAAACTGGCAATTCGCCGTAGTAAAAAGATCACAAGGCAGACCGTACAAAATCGTAATGAAGAGGCTAAAAACTCATCAAGGGACAGAGCCCCACTCTGTCGCCAACATGGACCACATAGTAGGAGAACTTTTCCAATAAATAGCCCAGCTGCACCAATGGATGTGTGTAGGAAAGGTGTATGTGTATTTTCAAGGACACAATTGACGTACAATACCTGGAATATAGAGGGGAAGGATTAGGAAGGGTCGCCAAGAGACTGGCCACTCACCTGGACTGCAATCGGCTGCCCAGCTGGCTGCATCAGTCTTAGCTTGGTGGCCATGCCGGGAGGGGCGGTGGGGATGTTAACCATATCCCGCGCTTTCTCCTGTGGTGGGAAAATTGCATTTTTTTTTTTTTTGCATTTTTGGCATTTTCCTTATTGTTTTTACTTCTTAGCGCTTTTTACTTTGCCGATTGCAATTAATCAGCTGGTAACTAGTGTTGCGAACCGTCGATCGATAACAGAGCCGATAAACCAGCTGACGGCTTGACATAAGCTCACAGCATTAGCCTCCAAAGTGCTGCGTGCTTTTGGGCGCTCGCAGGTATAAAATGCAAAAAATACATGGAAAAATGGTTGGAAAAACGTCGACTACTCTAGTTGGCAGCCACAGTTGTGGAAATCCACCCATGGTATCCACCCCAACAACCGTCATCACCACCACTACTGCACCGGTGGGAAACTTGGCCGATGCAGCGGACATAGCTACAAGCAGCAGCAGCAGCAGCAAAAAGCACGGACTGTGCACAAACGGAGCGAATCCTTTCGCCAAAGGAAGCAAGATCGCCAGGACACCGCCGCAGGCTCTTCACTCGGCCCCGCCAGCCATTCGAGGAATACTTGTCTCAGCTGGATGCGAAGAAGAGACACCCAAACGGGCAAGGGAAGCAAGCCCTTGCAACACCGAAAGTGGAACCACAGCTAAGAAATTAAAAGGACCGCCGCAGGCACTAAACATGTTGATGGCCGAACTGGGCAAGATCTTAGACGAAATCATAGATGGCTCGGTTAATAAAAAGGCTCCCCCGACGCGCAACACAACCCAATGGATGAAGGAGGCACATCTTAAGATGAAATCCATTCACCTACAGGTAATGGAGCAGATGCAGGAGCATCCGGTGAAGGCTGGACCATGCCTTGCATGCGCAACGCGCAATTCTGTCGCCAAAACCACCAAAGAAACCTCTTTAAAAAGGAAAGGATACCAGGACGGAAGACGCGCCGACAGCCAATAAGAATGACAGGAGGAGGAAAAAGAAGTCGCCAATCCAGGAGCGCCAATCGAATGGCACAAGGTGAAAAGCAAGCCGAGACCCATTAAAAAGAAGAGGCCAGACGTCATCATGGTGAAGTGTAAAGACCCAGCCAATTACGCGATGGTATTGAAGTCAGTCCACACAGACGCCGGAATCCATCAGTTCAAGGAGAATGTATGTGCGGTTCGACGCACAGCAGCCGGGCAACTACTGCTACAGTTGACCAAGCCAGCGGACGAATCAACTGTCAAACTGCAGCAGGCAGTGAAACAGGCACTTGCACAGGCACAGGCGATCAGCGATAAGGCCATGGTCGAAATAAAGGATCTCGCAGAATTCCACACTGCAGACGATCTTCTGCTCGCCGTCCTGGAACTGATCGACGAGGATTTGCCGGCAGAATGTCACCCAAAGATGCGGAAAGCGTACAGTGGTACACAGACTGCAACAATGCTGGCGAACCCGAACCTGGCAAACAAGCTGCTGCAGGCGGGAAAAATACGAGTAGGCATGTGCATATGCCGAGTACACCTGAAGACTGAGCCGAGACGGTGCTACAAGTGTCTGGATTTTGGGCACATAGCAGCACGGTGCAGAAGCATGCACGACGCATCCAAGGTATGCTTCAACTGCGGTAGCAAGGAACACGCTTCGAAGCAATGTGACTAGAAAGCAGCATGCATACTTTGCACAAGATATAAGCGAAGCAATACGGCGCATAACACGCTCAGCAGAGCTTGCCCGTTATTTGTGGAGACTGGCAGTAACAGGAAGGATTAAGAGTCTACAGCTCAATCTAAACCACTGCACGTCGGCACAGGACCTCCATACGGGACTTGGAAGTAGATTTCTCAATTTTGTGCGAGCCATATTCCCATATACAGGACCACAGCTGGACGCAAAACCATCGTTATGGCGCGGCAATTTGGAGCAACAGCAGGACACATCTGGAAATTCAGCATAGCGCGGACGGATATGTAAGGGCGAGGTACAATGGAGTATATGTCTACAGCTGCTATATAGCACCGAGCAAACACATCGACGAATTCTGCAGCATACTGGATGGACAAGTGGAGGACGCCAGAACTCACACGCCAACCATCATAGCCGGCAACTTCAATGCATGGGCAATGGAATGGGGTAGCCAAACTTTGCCACACTCAACATCAGTCTGCTCAACGTAGGCAACACCCACACCTACAACAAGGCTGGCAGAGGCTCCGTGATCGACCTCACATCATTGTATGCTATATCAAGAGTTGTCCACCTGCACACACACCAACGACGTTCTACGGCCTCAAGCACGCTGAGCGATGAAGCGTTATTCACCATAATGACCCAAGTGACAAGGAGCAGCAGCACGGACGCGGACACCCAGGCCAACCACTGGGGCGACATTCTCCGCAGAGCATGTGATGCAGCCATGATACGCAAACGGCATGAAAACAACAAATGTAAGCCAGTACTTTGGTGGAATGCCAGCATTGCGTATGCCAGGAGGCAATGTCACCAGGCCAGACGACGACAGCAACGTGCCCGCAGAATGCCCACGTTTCCGGAGCTGCTTGCAGACTACAAGCGGAAAAGAGTCAACCTAAATATGGAGATCAAGAGAAGTAAAACGGACTGCTGGAAGAAGCTGTGCGCAGATGCAGATGCGCAGCCACATGGGACTGCCTATAAAGAGACGGAGTACAAACTCGCCAGGCGCATAATGCCAACGGATCCAACCAAGCTGGGTCACATTGTAGCGACGCTATTCCCTTCAAGGCTAAAGAGGAACTTAGCAGCTAGCGGAACGCCATGTGCACCGATATTCACAAATGTTAGTGAAGTCATGGAAGCAGGGAAGAGGATAAACATACATAAAGCCCCGGGCCCGTACGGGGTCCCGGCTCTTGTAATTAAACTGCTAGTTTGCAAATACGCGTCGACGTTTGTGGAAATTTTCAGCTATTGCCGGGATCGGGTGCTACTTTACGATACAGCAGCTGGTCCACGGAAACACACCATCACAGGCGGAGTACCCCAAGGATCAGTGATCGGGCCAACATTGTGGAATGTCATGTATGACACTGTCCTGCGATTGCACATGCCAACTGACACCCGCATAGTGGGATTCTGGAATGGATGGAGGCAAACTCTTTATCCATAGACGCACACAAATCCGAGGCCGTGCTCATAAACAGCAGGAAAAAACAGCCAGGATCAAAGTCGCTGGATGCTCTATAACATCAAAGCCTGCCATTAAATACCTTGGAGTCATGATGGACCATAGGCTAACATTCAAAGCCCACTTGCAGTATACCGCAGATAAAGCTGCGAAGGCCAAGTCAGCTATAACTCGGCTTATGGCTAACGTCGGCGGCCCCAAGCAACGGAGCAGATGGCTCATCTCGACGGTGGTAAGGTCCTTCATCCTATATGCCGCCGCCATTTGGGCACCAGCGATGTCATCCCTCACCTACAGCCGGGACTGCAGATCGAACATGCGCACTCAGAACCATATGCGCGTTTAGGACAGTCTCCGTAGATGCCGCCTTGGTGCTGTCTGATATGGCCCAACTAGACCTCTTGGTCCCCGACATTCGGCTATGGCTTAATCGCAAACATGGCCAGACTGACTTCTATCTGACACAGTTACTGACGGGACATGGATGCTTTAAATCGTACTTGCATAGGTTTAAACATGAGACAGATCCCTTTTGCACACACTGTGCGGGGAATATAGAAGACGCAGAACACGTCCTGTTTGTCTGTCCTAGATATTCTGCTGAACGGGAAGAGCTAAGCCTAGGCATTAAGAGGCCATTTATAGTCAACGACTTTATGGATATGCTACTTAGCTCGCAAAACAATTGGCAAGCTGTTAGCCACATGGCAGCAGTCATCATGCAATCCTTGCGTCGCGCTGAACGTCAGCGAAACCAAAACTTCAGTTCTAGGTAAACTCTAGACGAGGCATACGTGCTATCTCCCCTTCGTGAAGTAGTACTTGAGCGTTGGTTCCGCGAGAGGGATACGGAGCATAGGGTAGGTTTTAGTGCGGTGCGGTGACCACTAACCAAGGTCGATACCATGTCCAACACTTCGGCTTTCAATGCTTTCCCCCCTATTTATAAAACAAAAAAAAAAAAAAACCAATGGATGTGGAAACTATACCTCCAATAAGTGTACGGGAGATACTGGCAGCTGTTGCGCGAACCAGAGTCGGGCCGGGCCTCCATTGCATTCCCAACGAAGCTCTAAAACTTTCGGCGTTCCAACAACCGGAAATATTCGCGGCTGTATTCAACAAAAGCATCAGCGACGGAGTCTTCCCAGATATCTTCAAGAGACAAAAGCTTGTACTGCTACCAAAGCCAAGAAAGCAAGCCGGCGAATCTATAGCATACAGACCTATATGCCTTCTGGACACGACAGGCAAAGTGCTCGAAAGAATCCTAGCGTATAGACTAGATGAGGCACTACATTCTGCCAACGCACTGTCGGATAATCAATTTGGGTCCGAAAGGGGTGATGTACTATCGACGAAATCCAAAAAGTGGTGAACATAGCACGTAATGCAATAGCCGGTGACCGATGGAAAGGAGGTGCCAAGAAATATTGCATCATAGCCACTTTAGATGAAAAAATGCATTTAATTCGTCAAGGTGGGCTTGCATACTAGATGCCCTGCCAAATTTCGGCATCCCACACTATCTATGGAAGGTAATAAGTAGTTACTTCTCCAATAGAAGTCTCTACGCAGAAACACTTGAAGGAGAGAAAACATACAACATCACTGGAGGTGTCCCACAGGGCTCAGTTCTGGGACCCTTGCTTTGGAATGCCATGTATAACGGTGTTCTAAACTTGGAACTGCCTGCCGGGGTCGAAATTGTAGGCTTTGCTGATGACGTAGCCGTAGTAAGTGTGGCAAAAAATTTAAGTGAAGTAGAGACATTGTGCTCGAACGGGATCGCTCGAGTACAACAATGGCTGGCTACAACGGGCCTTCTCCTGGCCGAAAATAAAACAGAAGCTGTTCTTGTAAGCAGCAGAAAAAAGTGGGGACAGCAAGCATTCAGGTCGGCGGCACGCAAATAAACACAAAGAAGGCAATAAAGTACCTTGGCGTACTCATTGATACAAGGCTCAATTTTAAAGATCACCTCTCAGCAACGGCCAAAAAGGCCAGAATAACTTGCTCTGCCTTATCACGCTTAATGCCCAACACAAGAGGACCAAGCCAGAGTCGTAAAACGCTGTGGCATGGAGTAATTAAGGCAACCATGCTTTACGGTGCGCCCGTTTGGGCAGAAGCAATGTCCACAAAATCAAACGCTCGAGAATTGGATTCTATATTTAGAATCAGCGCACTAAGGGTCTGCGGCGGATTTCGTACGATCTCAGGTATCGCAGCCATGGTACTAGCAAGCGCAATCCCAGTCGGAATCCTTGCCGATGAATCCAAAAGACTTTTTTGGACACTAAAAGAGCCAAAGTTAAGGCCAAGAGAAAAAGAATTGCTACGAGTACAAGCGCGCGAAATAAGCATATCAAGGTGGCAATCGCTATGGGATATGTCGCAAAAAGGCAGATGGACCTATCGACTAATCCCATGCCTAAAAGACTGGTTGGCCAGGGCCCATGGAGAAGTCAATTTCTTCTCGACCCAACTTCTGAGCGGTCACGGCTGCTTCCGAGGCTACCTACACCAGTTCAGCCACGCAACAAGCCCAGAGTGCGCATGGTGCTCCAGGCGGAACTCGGAAAGCAAATCACAGTATCCAACTTGGTCCCAATGATCATTCGTCGCAGGGAAAACTGGGAGGCATTGAACAACTTCGCGGCCATCGCCATGACCGAGCTCCGCAGAGTGGAGCAGTTGACGGACGCCTGTGTGAAGCAATACCCTCGCTGGCAGTACCACACGAGCTACTTCCCCCCGCAAACTTTTTTCCAAATATTCTATTCTTGTATATATTTCTATTTTTAATTAAATGAATTAAAAAAAAAAAAAAACACATATTCACCTTTAATTACAGGCAAACTTTTTGACACCACGCATATGAATTAATTAGTAATTGAAAACATTCTGAGGGTACATGAACAGCTTGCCTCTTCTATTCCATAAGGTATTTTTGATCAGTGGCGTAACCAAATTGCAAAAGACATTCTTCTCTAAAAATTATTATCAATTTTTATAAAAATCTGTAAAATAGACAAAACGTTGAAAATTTTCAATACTAGAAATTATCAAGAGTGGACTCTTTTTTTATTTATTTATTTATTTATTTATTTATTTATTTACGTCAACTAGCACAGCAGTCGACGAAAAACCTTAAGCTAAAGAAAGATAGTAATTAATTGAAGAAGATAGCTTAGCTATATACACAACTAAACATCCCCGACCCGGTGGAGGTGTTTTATATGCATAAAGTGCCAGCTATGCCCCGATTCACAGCCAATGTGGTCAGGGATGAGTTGCAGCCAATCCAAGTCCAGAATATTTTCATTGGTTTCGCTGTAGATGATTAAAAAGTATAGCGCGAAGAGAAGTGACAGAATGATGTGGAGAAATCAGGTGAGAAAGGTTGTTAAAAGATTGCCAAAGAACACGAAAAGGTTCGTGAAGAGAGTTATCAGACATCTACTAAGGTGAATAGGAAAAAAGTTTCTGGAATAGCGTAGTTGACTAGTTTATGGAGAAAGAAAATGCCAAAAACGAGCCTACGGTTGTAAAGTGAAGGAAGATTAATAAGAAGAAGTCTGTCAGAATAAGAAGGTAGGCGAAGACTCGCGAGCAATATTCGAGAGTAGGGCGAACTAACGAAGTGTATAAAACCTTTGTTACATAGGGATCCTCAAATTCTTTGGCCCAACGTTTAATAAAGCCAAGAAGGCTGCATGCTCTATTGACAATTGAAGAAATATGAACATTAAATGAAAGTTTTGGGTCAAAAATAACGACTAAGTCTTTGAAAAGACACCTTTTGGGTTCTGCCAATAAGATACGACTTTAACCAAGCCAACAGTTTCGGGGAAAAACCCATGATGTTAAGTTTCGCGAGAAGCATAGAATGATCAACCGTATCGAAAGCCTTACTAAAATCAGTATAAATAACATCAGTTTGACACTTTTTACGGAAGCCATGGTGTACAAGGGTAGTCAATTCTAAAAGGTTAGTAAGCGACGAACGACCTTTCATGAAGCCATGCTGACAAGGAGAAATAGTGGATCTGGATAGGTGTTGAAGGGAAGACGTAATAATTTTCTCAAACAGCTTTGGTATTGCCGAAAGTTTGGCAATGCCACGGTAGTTAGAAACATCCGATTTGCTACCCTTTTTAAAAAGCGGAATAATAAAAGACTCCTTCCAAATATCGGGAAAGCTACAAGTCTCACTCGATATAAAGAATAACCGAGATAAAGGCTTAGATAGGGAAATCGAACACATTTTAAGGATGCAACTAGGTATATTATCAGGACCGGGAACGAAGGAAGACGTCATAGATGACAAGCTAGAGATAATACAGTCTTCAGTAATACTAGGAAAAAACATACAATTTAAATGTGGGATTGAAAAGGGATAGGTTGTGGGATCCGAAACAGTAGTAGAATAAGTCGACTGAAAGAATTTAGCAAACAGATCTGCAATATCTGAGTCATTATGAGCAGTCTGGTCATTAAGTCTGAAGGTGGAAGGTAGTACATTAGAGCGTCTTTTGGAATTAACAAAGTTGTAAAATCTTTTGGGGTTCTTATAAAATTCAACCTTACAGCGAACGATATAATTATTGTAGCATTGAGTGTTTAAAAGACAAAATTGGGATTTGGCTATATAAATCTTTTAAAATATCTCGATTTAATATTGCGGAGATTAGAGAGCCTACGTGTGAACCAGACTGGCGCGCTGGAGACGGTAGAGACATTCACATAAGGAACGCATTTATCAATTAGAGAATTAAGAGCAGAGTAGAAAAACTTCACTGCACAATCTATATCGCAGCACTCAAATAGAAATGACCAATCAAAAGAGAAAATAAGGCTATTAAGAAGATTGAAATTTGTTTTACGAAAACATCTACGACGAGAATTTGCGATGTTATTAAGTGATTTAGTAACGGAATTGTAAGAAATAGTAACTTCAATGGTAGGGTGATAAGGATCTTCAGGTTTCACTAGGGGCTGTGTTCGGGATACAGCACTAACAGTGGGATCAGAGACAAAAACAAGATCAAGGATTCTTTTAGAAGAGTTAAGGAAAGAATTCAACTGATATAGCGGACATTCAAGTAGGCAATCAAGAAAAACATGTTGAGATGAAGGAATTAAAGATAGATTATCATCAACAAGCCAAGAAATATTAGGCAAGTTGAAATCACCTAAAACTATAAGGAAATCACGATCTTTAAGACTATTAAAAATAGTTTGCAAAGCATCAGCATGGTGCATATAGGTCATGATATCAGAAGCTGGAGGAATATATGAACAAAAAATATATAAGCTAAAGTTGGAACATGTAACTTCGACGCAAATAAACTCAACACCTAAGGGCAGATCAATCGGCACGACACTTGAACACAGATTCGAGTTAACAGCAATGAGTACTCCACCGCCACGACGACCAACACGATCAAGCCTATAAGAAATAAAGTTATTAGAAAGAATTTCATTATCCAAAACAGAGGAGTTAAGCCAAGTTTCAGAGAAAGCTAATATGTCAGCCGAAAAGGTTTGGCTATCACAGAACAGGTTCGAGAGCTTGGTAAGAAGTCCTCTTACATTTTGATAATGAATGCAAAGACTAGACGTTATTAGTTTTTTGAAGCAGAAGATAAATTAGGAAGGTGGACAGGCAACGGACGGGAGCGCTTATTGGGCGCAAACTCGTGTACAACTAGGCCCTCTGGCCAGAAATTAGTGTCAACCATAGCTGAAAAATACTCATTTGGTACTGTAATTTTAAAAGAGGAGATTTCGCGAGGCCTTGAAAACTTAAACTTTTGAATTAAAACCTTAGCAGGGCATATATTACCAATGTATGCTGCCACAGACGACTCAGAAGTATCTGGAGCAAGCCTAGAGATAAATAATTGTTTGCGATGAGGCACTACAGTTAGTGGAGGCGGAGGAGCATTGGGATCCGCAAGTGATTGAGAGCCAGCATGATCCTGTGATTGATGAGAGTTCCCTTGAGGGATAGATTGAGGTACACCAGGGCTTGTAATGGGTGCTTCAATCTGAAAAACATAAAGAGGGACAAGAAGATGGTGTAGGCGAAAGTAAAATGGGAGACGATGTAATAGAGAGTGCTGGCGACTGCTTACGAGGCAACTCAAGGGTACATTTCTTGGGTAACTTCTCAGAAGATGGATTAAACTTAAATTGCGACAATAAATGTACGCTAGATTCATACTCGTTAGACAGCTGTTTGGCCAGTTTGTTTAAAGAAAGAAACTTTAAACGAAGATCCCTATACATACGGCTAAAATCAAGCTGCTGGCTGGCACAAGATGGGCAAGTCCAGCGCATTAAGCCAAGCTCAGGCTTAGACACATACAAACCAGAAAATTTGTCGTAGTCGCGGCCATTGAAGCCAGCACATTAAGAGAATAAGATTATCGCAGAGCCAACACGATATTGCACTATACTGATCATCAAAACGATCAGAATGCTTGCAAGTAGGTAGACAACAAGCCATTGAAACGCCAACAGGAACACAAGGCAAAAATATATACAAAATTTAAACTTTAAATACAAAGCACTAAGATAATTATCGATATAAAATCAATAAATACAAATAAAACAAAGAGACAGCTAGAGTACACAGCACAAGAAAGAGTGCAAGAACAGTTATAAGCCAAGCTTTGAGAGGCGGCGTTACAAAAGTAATTACGCAGCAGAGAAGCTGAGCACAAGCACAAAGAAGAGAGAACAACAAAAATAAAATAATAAAAAAAAAACACTAGTTTTGACGGTATGATCGGAGCGGTGAGGCGAGCAACTATAGAAGCAATGACGAGAGAGAAAAGGGGGAAAAAATATATATATATAAAATGCACCAAACACTAATCACGAAAAAAAAACTAGTTAATTTGGCAAATTCTGCAAATAAAACACACGGGTCTCAAGCAAACCACACCAACGAAAAAGTAAACAGACTAAGCACAATTAAAAATTGAGAGAAAACAATAAATATTGATAAAAACTCAGGAGCTATGAAAAAACACGACCGTCACGTCAGAGAGCAGAAGCTTTTATGAGATACAGTCTTCAGTAATACTAGGAAAAAACATGCAATTTAAATGTGGGATTGAAAAGGGATAGGTTGTGGGATCCGAAACAGTAGTAGAATAAGTCGACTGAAAGAATTTAGCAAACAGATCTGCAATAACTGAATCATTATTAGCAGTCTGGTCATTAAGTCTGAAGGTGGAAGGTAGTCTTTTGGAATTAACAAAGTTCTAAAATCTTTTGGGGTTCTTATAAAATTCAACCTTTTAAATCTTTTAAAATATCTCGATTTCATGTTACGGAGATTAGAGAGCCTACGTGTGAACCAGACTGGCGCGCTGGAGACGGTAGAGACATTCACATAAGGTGTAGTATTGTTCCGAAGATGTATTGAGAGACACCAATTGTACTTTTTAGTTTGAGCTCTGTTTATTGAATAATTCTTAATTCTATAACAATTGTCGACTATAGCTAAGACCGCGTAGCTGCGCTGCTAGTCATGCAGGCAGAGGAGCGGTATGCTTATGTATAAACATACTTATGTATAAATATATAAGTGTTTACATAAAAGTATGTATGTTTATATACCGTCGCATCGGTAGAGTGAGGATGTATCATATTGCATATTGGGCCAACGCGGCCGCGCGTGTTATATTTGCCGACACAGCAATTGTCCAGCACCATGCACTCATGGGTGGTCATGTTACTTAAGAGGCAAATGCACTTGAATGTTGCGCACATAAATATTGTAACTAATTGCTACAATATGTTTGTATTGTTGTTAATATGTTATTTCAAAACATGCTACATCCCCCCTCTTTAGAAAAATAACGTAATTATGTGGAGTTATTTTCTAAAATTTTTTTTTTTTTTTTTTTTTTTTTTTCGAATGTTCGAGTGTTTGTTTAATGATACATGTGGTAAAATTATATTTGTATATGTATAGTGTCATTAAATGTTGGTAATTTATTTGTTTAAATTTCTTTCTCTTGTTTTATTGTTATTATTAATTTTTTTTATATATATTAATTGATTAAGATTTTTAACCTATCTTTATGCACTAATTGTTTCTTATTCTTTGTATCTCTAATTAAAATGTTATCCCTATCTTTTATTTCTTCTATGATGTATGGGCCTAAATACTTAGATTCTAGCTTATGACCCGTATCATTACGTAATAAAACCTTATCTCCTATTTCTAATTCAATATTTTTTACCTTTCTATCATATATTTCCTTATTCTTCGCTTTGTGCTGTTCTAACATAATTCTTGCTCTTTTATAAGCCTGTTCTAATCTAAATTTTGATTCCTTAGCATAATCTTCTATGTTATATAGTGGATTTATCTTATCAACAAATTTGAAGTTTTACCGAATACCAACTCATATGGACAATAATCATGTGCCATAGAGGGTGTTGTATTAAAACAATATTCGAAGTATCTTATCCATACATCCCAGTCAGTTTTGTCAACTGAAATGTATGATCGTAAAAATTCATTAAGTGTTCGGTGGCTTCGCTCCACAGTGCCTACAGTCTGGTGATGATGTGCAGTTGAAGTTATCTTTTTTACTTGCAAGTTTTTGCATAGATCTTCAATTATTGAGTTTCTATATTCTGTTCCCATGTCCGTAATGAACGTCTTCATTGGACCGTACCGCAGAATGAAATCTTCAAATATAGCTTTCGCTACTGTTTTTGCACTTTTGTCTTTAATTGGTATTATTACAAGGTATTTTGTTAGGTCGCAGATTAAAGTTACTGCGTATTCATTTCCGTGTTCTGATGTTGGGAGTGGACCGATCGTATCCACAATAACCCTATCGAAAGCCTGTTGTGGCGTTTCAGTTATGATTAACGGGGTTTTTGTATGCTTTGTTATCTTTGCTTTTTGACACTTGTTACATTTTTTTTATATATTGAGATATATCTCGTGTCATATTTTTCCAATAATAATGCCTTTTATTTTGGCCATAGTTCTCAATATTCCAGTATGACCTCCTTGTATTGGGTCATCGTGGAACGTAAACAGTATTGCTTCTTTTTCTTTATCATTATTTGATAATATGGTCACCGGCTTGAGTAGCGCTACTCTTAAAAATTTCAATATTTTATTGCCCATATTTTTGAAAGATTCTATTGAAATAGTTTCAAAGATCTTTTCACTCGGTGCCACTTTGACTTGACTGATATTGAGTATACCGGCTTCTTTTTCGAGCCTTTGAAACAATTGACCTAAGTCAAGGATTCCATTGGTATACATATCGCAAATGTCAATTCTTGCTATAACTTTCTTGCCATGTTTGAATATGCTTAAAGAATCAGTTATTCGCAAGGTCACTACTTTTCGTACTTCGTCATTTACAATGACGTCATATACATTGGGCTTAGAAGCATTAAGAGATTGCTTTTGCAACTCTTTTATATTATTCTCTTTTTCTTTTCCTGCGCAGGAATTTGACTGTTTACTTTGGTTTCTGGTAGTGACTCTCAGAATTTTGTTACTAGTTTGTATATTTTGTAAGTCCTTTATTGTTATTCTTGATAGGGCATCTGCTACATAATTATCTTTACCCTTTAGATACTCTACTGTGAAATCATATTCCTCTAATTCAAGTCTCATTCGCGTTAGTTTCGAACTTGGATTTATCATTGAAAATAGATAAGTAAGTGCTCTGTGATCAGTTTTGACGGTGAAATGTCTACCATAAATGTATGGTCTGAAATGTGTTATTGCCCAATGAATAGCCGCTAATTCTTGTTCTGTTGTACTCTTGTTGCTCTCACCTTTTGTAAAAGCTCTTGATGCGTATGCAACTGGTAGCTGGAGTCCCTCTTTGTTCTGTGTTAGGGCTGCTCCACATGCGTGCTTACTCGCATCAGTGATTATGCAAAATTCTTTGCTGAAATCTGGGTATTGCAATAGAGTTGGGTTCATTAATGCCGATTTTAGATGATCAAAAGCATTTTGACAGTCAGCTGTCCATTCAAATTTTACATCTTTTTTACATAATCTTGTTATGTGACGGGAATAGTCGGCAAAATTCTTTATGAATCTTCTGTAATAATTGCAAAATGCAATAAATCTTCTAGCGCTGTCCGCATCGTGGGGGACTGGATACTTTTGGATGACGTCGTATTTTGTGTCATCAGGCAAGATTCCTTTGTCTGTGCATTTATGCCCCAAAAAGGTGACTTCATGCATAAAAAATGAACATTTTTCGGGATGTAATTTTAGGTTGTGTTGCCTACATTTCTCAAACACATCTGTTAAATTATTGAGCATATGTTTTTCAGAACAACCAATGACTATTAAATCGTCCATATAAAGGAATGCTTGAGAAGGTTCAAGTCCAGTGAATGCTATAGTCATCATTCTCTGGAATGAATTTGGCGCTATCTTTAGACCAAATGGTAATCGCGTGAAGCGATATGAACCATTGTTTGTTGAAAAGGATGTAACATTTCGTGACTCTTTTTCGAGTTCTATCTGATGAAAACCTGACATTAAATCCAGGCACGAAAAGTACTTCGCCCTTCCCAGTTGATCTAGAATATCATCAATCCTTGGGAGTGGGAATTTATCGGACAACAATTTTTTATTGATCTGACGATAGTCAATTACTAATCGCCATTTTTTCTTTTCGGAATTAGGCAGTGATTTCTTTGGTACAAGTAACAGTGGGCTGTTATAAGCTGATACCGATGGTTCAACTATTTTGTCATCTATTAACTTTTGGACTTGTTTTTGTATCTCGTCTTTTTTGACTATGAGGATTTCTGTAGTTCTTTATATATATTGGTTCATCATCTTTCAGTCTCAGTTTTTGTTTATAAAAATTATTGGTAGTTATAGCTTCGGTTTCCAAACCGAACACATCACTATACTGTGTGCATAATTTGGTTAGTTGGCTATTGAACTGTTGTGGGAAATTCTTCGAGAGTGTCGCTAATACCGTTTTCTCTCTATCTTTTGAACTTGTTTTAACTACTTCGTAGTTCGAAAGTGATTCGTAATGCAAGTTATTTATATTGACTATTTGATTTGTGTTTGTTGTATTTAGCAATTTTATAAATGCGTTTTGAGAACATGCTATGGTATTTGCTATGTAAATACCCTGTTGAATTTCTTGGTTAGGAATTAATATACTGTCTTCCGCTGAGGTTATTTCAATTTTTCGGACAACTTGTGATCTTGCTGGCAGAACTATGGAGTTGTTGCCAGAACTGTATGCTATTGGTACATATATGGGATATTGTAAATTATTTGGTCTAATTATAAGCCAATCCTCAGTCGGTTTAAAATCTAATTGACAGTTATATTTTCTTATGAAATCGATACCTAGTATCCCATCACAAGGAATAGCGAATTGTAAATTTACGATATGAAAATCGTGTGGAATTATGTATTTAGAGGTTTGTATTTCTATGGAAGTAAGTCCTTTTGATTTTGTTATTTCTTGACTTATTCCCTGTATATTTATTATTTGATTGGTTTGAATATATTGGAAGTTGTCGGAATTTTCTTTTAATATAGATATGTCAGCACCTGTGTCTATTAAAAATACTAACTCTTTTCCTGTTGCTACGTTAGTGAAACTTGCAAATGTGCTTTGACTGAGACTGATAGTGTAAACCTTGTAATTTTTTATTGTTGAGTATCTAAAGGTTGTTGGGAGTTTCCCGAATTATTCTGGGCTACCCTAACATTGCTATTATTAGAGTTATAACCTCTGTTTTGTCGGTTATTTCCTCTATTCCCTCTGTTATTATTTCTGCTGTAACCTCTGTTGTTTCCTCTGTAACTATTGTTTCCGTTTTGTTGGAAATTTTGGCCGTTATTGTTTTTGTTATAGTTGTTGTAATAACCACGACCATTGCCTCTACCACGATAATTATATTTGTTATTGTAATTACCACGGTTTCTTTGAGCAAATAGAACCGTATTTGGATTACCTGATATCTCAGTACTTTTTGTAGGTACTTTGCTATAGCTTCGTCCATGGTTTTGAAGTTACCAGAGTCAAGTATATTTTTAATTCTGTTGTGTTCGCAATTTCCAATCATTGCTTCTATAGCATCGTCTGTGCTATTCTTAAGAGCAAGTGCTGCAGGCATACCTTCTTCGATATATGCAGATTGAAGTGTTTTGCGTAAGTTATCTATCTGCGAAGTAAATTCGTCAGCGGTTTTACCTTTCTGAGTTGTATTATTCAATCTGGCTTTTATAACTTTAGATGTTTCACCAATTACAAAGCCTTGCAATTTTTGTATTATTGCTTCTATTGAAGTTTCTTCTTCGACTTCATATAGTGTTGGGCCAATAATTTTTGATTTTATTACCTCAACTGCTATACTTTCGTAGTCGCCTTTCATCATATCTACCAACCTCAGAGCTGTTACGAATCTTTTGAGTTGCATTTTCGTGCCATTAAATTCAGGTATGGCTATGTTTATATCTTTCATATATGCCCTTCGGGCGTTTAATTCTGCCATCCTGTCAGTTGTGTTTATTACACTTGTATTGGTGTCCAAATCTGATTCGTTGTCTTGTTCAGACAACGCTTCTATATCAGGTAATGTTAATAGCGCAGGAATTGTTAAATCGTTTAGATCTTTCTCTTCTATTTCTTCCTCGCTTGTTTCAGATTCTTCACCTTCTTGCTCTGTTTCCTTTTTTACAGGTGTCTATGCTCAGGGGTGAATTAAGGACGGTAGGTACAAATATATCAAGCTTGTATTTTGTCTTTATAGAGATTAGGTTTGTACGTAATTTGATCAGTAGATTGGAGATCTTTGACCAATTTGCTTTACCTATGCTCTCTCTATTAACATGCACTAAATTTCTTGCTTCGTTGAATGAATCAACTAGAATTTTTGCGTGCTTGTTTATTGTTTCCTTTTGGATGTTTCTATTTTGTGTAACGCATTTATATGATTTTTTGAAATTTTCTTTAATATTTTGGATATGGAGAAGTAAAAAAAAGCTTCTGCTCTCTGACGTGACGGTCGTGTTTTTTCATAGCTCCTGAGTTTTTATCAATATTTATTGTTTTCTCTCAATTTTTAATTGTGCTTAGTCTGTTTACTTTTTCGTTGGTGTGGTTTGCTTGAGACCCGTGTGTTTTATTTGCAGAATTTGCCAAATTAACTAGTTTTTTTTTCGTGATTAGTGTTTGGTGCATTTTATATATATATATTTTTTTCCCCCTTTTCTCTCTCGTCATTGCTTCTATAGTTGCTCCCCTCACCTCTCCGATCATACCATCAGTGCTAGTGTTTTTTTTTATTATTTTATTTTTGTTGTTCTCTCTTTTTTGTGCTTGTGCTCTCTGCCGCGTAATTACTTTTGTAACGCTGCCTCTCAAAGCTTGGCTTATAACTGTTCTTGCACTCTTTCTTGTGCTGTGTACTCTAGCTGTCTCTTTGTTTTATTTGTATTTATTGATTTTATATCGATAATTATCTTAGTGCTTTGTATTTAAATTTTAAATTTTGTATATATTTTTGCCTTGTGTTCCTGTTGGCGTTTCAATGGCTTGTTGTCTACCTACTTGCAAGCATTCTGATCGTTTTGATGATCAGTATAGAGCAATATCGTGTTGGCTCTGCGAAAATCTTATTCACTTAAAATGTGCTGGCCTCAATGGCCGCGACTACGACAAATTTTCTGGTTTGTCTGTGTCTAAGCCTGAGCTTGGCTTAATGCGCTGGACTTGCCCATCTTGTGCCAGCCAGCAGCTTGATTTTAGCCGTATGTATAGGGATCTTCGTTTAAAGTTTCTTTCTTTAAACAAACTGGCCAAACAGCTGTCTAACGAGTGTGAATCTAGCGTACATTTATTGTCGCAATTTAAGTTTAATCCACCTTCTGATAAGTTACCCAAGAAATGTACCCCTTGAGTTGCCTCGTAAGCAGTCGCCAGTACTCTCTATTACATCGTCTCCCATTTTACTTTCGCCTACACCATCTTCTTGTCCCTCTTTATGTTCTTCTTTTCAGATTGAAGTACCCATTACAAGCCCTGGTGTACCTCAGTCTATCCCTCACGGGAACTCTGATCAATCACAGGATCTTGCTGGCTCTCAATCACTTGCGGATCCCAATGCTCCTCCGCCTCCACTAACTGTAGTGCCTTATCGCAAACAATTATTTATCTCTAGGCTTGCTCCAGATACTTCTGAGTCGTCTGTGGCAGCTTACATTGGTAATATATGCCCTGCTAAGGTTTTAATTCAAAAGTTTAAGTTTTCAAGGCCTCATGAAATCTCCTCTTTTAAAATTACTGTACCAAATGAGTATTTCTCAGCTATGGTTGACACTAATTTCTGGCCAGAGGGCCTAGTTGTACACGAGTTTGCGCCCAATAAGCGCTCCCGTCCGTTGCCTGTCCACCTTCCTAATTTATCTTCTGCTTCAAAAAACTAATAACGTCTAGTCTTTGCATATATTATCAAAATGTAAGAGGACTTCTTACCAAGCTCTCGAACCTGTTCTGTGATAGCCAAACCTTTTCGGCTGACATATTAGCTTTCTCTGAAACTTGGCTTAACTCCTCTGTTTTGGATAATGAAATTCTTTCTAATAACTTTATTTCTTATAGGCTTGATCGTGTTGGTCGTCGTGGCGGTGGAGTACTCATTGCTGTTAACTCGAATCTGTGTTCAAGTGTCGTGCCGATTGATCTGCCCTTAGGTGTTGAGTTTATTTGCGTCGAAGTTACATGTTCCAACTTTAGCTTATATATTTCTTGTTCATATATTCCTCCAGCTTCTGATATCATGACCTATATGCACCATGCTGATGCTTTGCAAACTATTTTTAATAGTCTTAAAGATCGTGATATCCTTATAGTTTTAGGTGATTTCAACTTGCCTAATATTTCTTGGCTTGTTGATGATAATCTATCTTTCTTAATTCCTTCATCTCAACATGTTTTTCTTGATTGCCTACTTGAATGTCCGTTATATCAGTTGAATTCTTTCCTTAACTCTTCTAAAAGAATCCTTGATCTTGTTTTTGTCTCTGATCCCACTGTTAGTGCTGTATCTCGAACACAGCCCCTAGTGAAACCTGAAGATCCTTATCACCCTACCATTGAAGTTACTATTTCTTACAATTCCGTTACTAAATCACTTAATAACATCGTAAATTCTCGTCGTAGATGTTTTCGTAAAACAAATTTCAATCTTCTTAATAGCCTTATTTTCTCTTTTGATTGGTCATTTCTATTTGAGTGCTGCGATATAGATTGTGCAGTGAAGTTTTTCTACTCTGCTCTTAATTCTCTAATTGATAAATGCGTTCCTTATGTGAATGTCTCTACCGTCTCCAGCGCGCCAGTCTGGTTCACACGTAGGCTCTCTAATCTCCGCAATATTAAATCGAGATATTTTAAAAGATTTAAAAAAACTGGTTCGCGACTTGACTATGCAAATTACTGTATAGCCAAATCTCAATTTTGTCTTTTAAACACTCAATGCTACAATAATTATATCGTTCGCTGTAAGGTTGAATTTTATAAGAACCCCAAAAGATTTTACAACTTTGTTAATTCCAAAAGACGCTCTAATGTACTACCTTCCACCTTCAGACTTAATGACCAGACTGCTAATAATGACTCAGATATTGCAGATCTGTTTGCTAATTTCTTTCAGTCGACTTATTCTACTACTGTTTCGGATCCCACAACCTATCCCTTTTCAATCCCACATTTAAATTGTATGTTTTTTCCTAGTATTACTGAAGACTGTATTATCTCTAGCTTGTCATCTATGACGTCTTCCTTCGTTCCCGGTCCTGATAATATACCTAGTTGCATCCTTAAAATGTGTTCGATTTCCCTATCCAAGCCTTTATCTCGGTTATTCTTTATATCGAGTGAGACTTGTAGCTTTCCCGATATTTGGAAGGAGTCTTTTATTATTCCGCTTTTTAAAAAGGGTAGCAAATCGGATGTTTCTAACTACCGTGGCATTGCCAAGCTTTCGGCAATACCAAAGCTGTTTGAGAAAATTATTACGTCTTCCCTTCAACACCTATCCAGATCCACTATTTCTCCTTGTCAGCATGGCTTCATGAAAGGTCGTTCGTCGCTTACTAACCTTTTTAGAATTGACTACCCTTGTACACCATGGCTTCCGTAAAAATGTCAAACTGATGTTATTTATACTGACTTTAGTAAGGCTTTCGATACGGTTGATCATTCTATGCTTCTCGCGAAACTTAACATCATGGGTTTTTCCCCGAAACTGTTGGCTTGGTTAAAGTCGTATCTTATTGGCAGAACCCAAAAGGTGTCTTTTCGTTCCTCATTATCTAAAACTATTAAAGTTACGTCAGGTGTACCCCAAGGCAGTCATCTGGGCCCACTGTTATTTACCCTGTTTATAAATGATTTACCCTTGGCCTTGGTTCACTCACGCGTGCTCATGTTTGCGGATGACGTCAAGATTTGTTATTCCTATAATGATCCTTCTTTCCAACAGTACTTGCAATCTGATCTCGATGCGTTCTGTGATTGGTGCCACGTTAATAAATTACACCTTAACGCCTCTAAGTGTTCTGTCCGCATCGTGGGGGACTGGATACTTTTGGATGACGTCGTATTTTGTGTCATCAGGCAAGATTCCTTTGTCTGTGCATTTATGCCCCAAAAAGGTGACTTCATGCATAAAAAATGAACATTTTTCGGGATGTAATTTTAGGTTGTGTTGCCTACATTTCTCAAACACATCTGTTAAATTATTGAGCATATGTTTTTCAGAACAACCAATGACTATTAAATCGTCCATATAAAGGAATGCTTGAGAAGGTTCAAGTCCAGTGAATGCTATAGTCATCATTCTCTGGAATGAATTTGGCGCTATCTTTAGACCAAATGGTAATCGCGTGAAGCGATATGAACCATTGTTTGTTGAAAAGGATGTAACATTTCGTGACTCTTTTTCGAGTTCTATCTGATGAAAACCTGACATTAAATCCAGGCACGAAAAGTACTTCGCCCTTCCCAGTTGATCTAGAATATCATCAATCCTTGGGAGTGGGAATTTATCGGACAACAATTTTTTATTGATCTGACGATAGTCAATTACTAATCGCCATTTTTTCTTTTCGGAATTAGGCAGTGATTTCTTTGGTACAAGTAACAGTGGGCTGTTATAAGCTGATACCGATGGTTCAACTATTTTGTCATCTATTAACTTTTGGACTTGTTTTTGTATCTCGTCTTTTTGACTATGAGGATTTCTGTAGTTCTTTATATATATTGGTTCATCATCTTTCAGTCTCAGTTTTTGTTTATAAAAATTATTGGTAGTTATAGCTTCGGTTTCCAAACCGAACACATCACTATACTGTGTGCATAATTTGGTTAGTTGGCTATTGAACTGTTGTGGGAAATTCTTCGAGAGTGTCGCTAATACCGTTTTCTCTCTATCTTTTGAACTTGTTTTAACTACTTCGTAGTTCGAAAGTGATTCGTAATGCAAGTTATTTATATTGACTATTTGATTTGTGTTTGTTGTATTTAGCAATTTTATAAATGCGTTTTGAGAACATGCTATGGTATTTGCTATGTAAATACCCTGTTGAATTTCTTGGTTAGGAATTAATATACTGTCTTCCGCTGAGGTTATTTCAATTTTTCGGACAACTTGTGATCTTGCTGGCAGAACTATGGAGTTGTTGCCAGAACTGTATGCTATTGGTACATATATGGGATATTGTAAATTATTTGGTCTAATTATAAGCCAATCCTCAGTCGGTTTAAAATCTAATTGACAGTTATATTTTCTTATGAAATCGATACCTAGTATCCCATCACAAGGAATAGCGAATTGTAAATTTACGATATGAAAATCGTGTGGAATTATGTATTTAGAGGTTTGTATTTCTATGGAAGTAAGTCCTTTTGATTTTGTTATTTCTTGACTTATTCCCTGTATATTTATTATTTGATTGGTTTGAATATATTGGAAGTTGTCGGAATTTTCTTTTAATATAGATATGTCAGCACCTGTGTCTATTAAAAATACTAACTCTTTTCCTGTTGCTACGTTAGTGAAACTTGCAAATGTGCTTTGACTGAGACTGATAGTGTAAACCTTGTAATTTTTTATTGTTGAGTATCTAAAGGTTGTTGGGAGTTTCCCGAATTATTCTGGGCTACCCTAACATTGCTATTATTAGAGTTATAACCTCTGTTTTGTCGGTTATTTCCTCTATTCCCTCTGTTATTATTTCTGCTGTAACCTCTGTTGTTTCCTCTGTAACTATTGTTTCCGTTTTGTTGGAAATTTTGGCCGTTATTGTTTTTGTTATAGTTGTTGTAATAACCACGACCACTACCACGATAATTATATTTGTTATTGTAATTACCACGGTTTCTTTGAGCAAATAGAACCGTATTTGGATTACCTGATATCTCAGTACTTTTTTGTAGGTACTTTGCTATAGCTTCGTCCATGGTTTTGAAGTTACCAGAGTCAAGTATATTTTTAATTCTGTTGTGTTCGCAATTTCCAATCATTGCTTCTATAGCATCGTCTGTGCTATTCTTAAGAGCAAGTGCTGCAGGCATACCTTCTTCGATATATGCAGATTGAAGTGTTTTGCGTAAGTTATCTATCTGCGAAGTAAATTCGTCAGCGGTTTTACCTTTCTGAGTTGTATTATTCAATCTGGCTTTTATAACTTTAGATGTTTCACCAATTACAAAGCCTTGCAATTTTTGTATTATTGCTTCTATTGAAGTTTCTTCTTCGACTTCATATAGTGTTGGGCCAATAATTTTTGATTTTATTACCTCAACTGCTATACTTTCGTAGTCGCCTTTCATCATATCTACCAACCTCAGAGCTGTTACGAATCTTTTGAGTTGCATTTTCGTGCCATTAAATTCAGGTATGGCTATGTTTATATCTTTCATATATGCCCTTCGGGCGTTTAATTCTGCCATCCTGTCAGTTGTGTTTATTACACTTGTATTGGTGTCCAAATCTGATTCGTTGTCTTGTTCAGACAACGCTTCTATATCAGGTAATGTTAATAGCGCAGGAATTGTTAAATCGTTTAGATCTTTCTCTTCTATTTCTTCCTCGCTTGTTTCAGATTCTTCACCTTCTTGCTCTGTTTCCTTTTTACAGGTGTCTATGCTCAGGGGTGAATTAAGGACGGTAGGTACAAATATATCAAGCTTGTATTTTGTCTTTATAGAGATTAGGTTTGTACGTAATTTGATCAGTAGATTGGAGATCTTTGACCAATTTGCTTTACCTATGCTCTCTCTATTAACATGCACTAAATTTCTTGCTTCGTTGAATGAATCAACTAGAATTTTTGCGTGCTTGTTTATTGTTTCCTTTTGGATGTTTCTATTTTGTGTAACGCATTTATATGATTTTTTGAAATTTTCTTTAATATTTTGGGGATAAGGAAAAAAAAAAGCTTCTGCTCTCTGACGTGACGGTCGTGTTTTTTCATAGCTCCTGAGTTTTTATCAATATTTATTGTTTTCTCTCAATTTTTAATTGTGCTTAGTCTGTTTACTTTTTCGTTGGTGTGGTTTGCTTGAGACCCGTGTGTTTTATTTGCAGAATTTGCCAAATTAACTAGTTTTTTTTTTCGTGATTAGTGTTTGGTGCATTTTATATATATATATTTTTTTCCCCCTTTTCTCTCTCGTCATTGCTTCTATAGTTGCTCCCCTCACCTCTCCGATCATACCATCAGTGCTAGTGTTTTTTTTTATTATTTTATTTTTGTTGTTCTCTCTTTTTGTGCTTGTGCTCTCTGCCGCGTAATTACTTTTGTAACGCTGCCTCTCAAAGCTTGGCTTATAACTGTTCTTGCACTCTTTCTTGTGCTGTGTACTCTAGCTGTCTCTTTGTTTTATTTGTATTTATTGATTTTATATCGATAATTATCTTAGTGCTTTGTATTTAAATTTTAAATTTTGTATATATTTTTGCCTTGTGTTCCTGTTGGCGTTTCAATGGCTTGTTGTCTACCTACTTGCAAGCATTCTGATCGTTTTGATGATCAGTATAGAGCAATATCGTGTTGGCTCTGCGAAAATCTTATTCACTTAAAATGTGCTGGCCTCAATGGCCGCGACTACGACAAATTTTCTGGTTTGTCTGTGTCTAAGCCTGAGCTTGGCTTAATGCGCTGGACTTGCCCATCTTGTGCCAGCCAGCAGCTTGATTTTAGCCGTATGTATAGGGATCTTCGTTTAAAGTTTCTTTCTTTAAACAAACTGGCCAAACAGCTGTCTAACGAGTGTGAATCTAGCGTACATTTATTGTCGCAATTTAAGTTTAATCCACCTTCTGATAAGTTACCCAAGAAATGTACCCTTGAGTTGCCTCGTAAGCAGTCGCCAGCACTCTCTATTACATCGTCTCCCATTTTACTTTCGCCTACACCATCTTCTTGTCCCTCTTTATGTTCTTCTTTTCAGATTGAAGTACCCATTACAAGCCCTGGTGTACCTCAGTCTATCCCTCACGGGAACTCTGATCAATCACAGGATCTTGCTGGCTCTCAATCACTTGCGGATCCCAATGCTCCTCCGCCTCCACTAACTGTAGTGCCTTATCGCAAACAATTATTTATCTCTAGGCTTGCTCCAGATACTTCTGAGTCGTCTGTGGCAGCTTACATTGGTAATATATGCCCTGCTAAGGTTTTAATTCAAAAGTTTAAGTTTTCAAGGCCTCGCGAAATCTCCTCTTTTAAAATTACTGTACCAAATGAGTATTTCTCAGCTATGGTTGACACTAATTTCTGGCCAGAGGGCCTAGTTGTACACGAGTTTGCGCCCAATAAGCGCTCCCGTCCGTTGCCTGTCCACCTTCCTAATTTATCTTCTGCTTCAAAAAACTAATAACGTCTAGTCTTTGCATATATTATCAAAATGTAAGAGGACTTCTTACCAAGCTCTCGAACCTGTTCTGTGATAGCCAAACCTTTTCGGCTGACATATTAGCTTTCTCTGAAACTTGGCTTAACTCCTCTGTTTTGGATAATGAAATTCTTTCTAATAACTTTATTTCTTATAGGCTTGATCGTGTTGGTCGTCGTGGCGGTGGAGTACTCATTGCTGTTAACTCGAATCTGTGTTCAAGTGTCGTGCCGATTGATCTGCCCTTAGGTGTTGAGTTTATTTGCGTCGAAGTTACATGTTCCAACTTTAGCTTATATATTTCTTGTTCATATATTCCTCCAGCTTCTGATATCATGACCTATATGCACCATGCTGATGCTTTGCAAACTATTTTTAATAGTCTTAAAGATCGTGATATCCTTATAGTTTTAGGTGATTTCAACTTGCCTAATATTTCTTGGCTTGTTGATGATAATCTATCTTTCTTAATTCCTTCATCTCAACATGTTTTTCTTGATTGCCTACTTGAATGTCCGCTATATCAGTTGAATTCTTTCCTTAACTCTTCTAAAAGAATCCTTGATCTTGTTTTTGTCTCTGATCCCACTGTTAGTGCTGTATCTCGAACACAGCCCCTAGTGAAACCTGAAGATCCTTATCACCCTACCATTGAAGTTACTATTTCTTACAATTCCGTTACTAAATCACTTAATAACATCGTAAATTCTCGTCGTAGATGTTTTCGTAAAACAAATTTCAATCTTCTTAATAGCCTTATTTTCTCTTTTGATTGGTCATTTCTATTTGAGTGCTGCGATATAGATTGTGCAGTGAAGTTTTTCTACTCTGCTCTTAATTCTCTAATTGATAAATGCGTTCCTTATGTGAATGTCTCTACCGTCTCCAGCGCGCCAGTCTGGTTCACACGTAGGCTCTCTAATCTCCGCAATATTAAATCGAGATATTTTAAAAGATTTAAAAAAACTGGTTCGCGACTTGACTATGCAAATTACTGTATAGCCAAATCTCAATTTTGTCTTTTAAACACTCAATGCTACAATAATTATATCGTTCGCTGTAAGGTTGAATTTTATAAGAACCCCAAAAGATTTTACAACTTTGTTAATTCCAAAAGACGCTCTAATGTACTACCTTCCACCTTCAGACTTAATGACCAGACTGCTAATAATGACTCAGATATTGCAGATCTGTTTGCTAATTTCTTTCAGTCGACTTATTCTACTACTGTTTCGGATCCCACAACCTATCCCTTTTCAATCCCACATTTAAATTGTATGTTTTTTCCTAGTATTACTGAAGACTGTATTATCTCTAGCTTGTCATCTATGACGTCTTCCTTCGTTCCCGGTCCTGATAATATACCTAGTTGCATCCTTAAAATGTGTTCGATTTCCCTATCCAAGCCTTTATCTCGGTTATTCTTTATATCGAGTGAGACTTGTAGCTTTCCCGATATTTGGAAGGAGTCTTTTATTATTCCGCTTTTTAAAAAGGGTAGCAAATCGGATGTTTCTAACTACCGTGGCATTGCCAAGCTTTCGGCAATACCAAAGCTGTTTGAGAAAATTATTACGTCTTCCCTTCAACACCTATCCAGATCCACTATTTCTCCTTGTCAGCATGGCTTCATGAAAGGTCGTTCGTCGCTTACTAACCTTTTAGAATTGACTACCCTTGTACACCATGGCTTCCGTAAAAAGTGTCAAACTGATGTTATTTATACTGACTTTAGTAAGGCTTTCGATACGGTTGATCATTCTATGCTTCTCGCGAAACTTAACATCATGGGTTTTTCCCCGAAACTGTTGGCTTGGTTAAAGTCGTATCTTATTGGCAGAACCCAAAAGGTGTCTTTTCGTTCCTCATTATCTAAAACTATTAAAGTTACGTCAGGTGTACCCCAAGGCAGTCATCTGGGCCCACTGTTATTTACCCTGTTTATAAATGATTTACCCTTGGCCTTGGTTCACTCACGCGTGCTCATGTTTGCGGATGACGTCAAGATTTGTTATTCCTATAATGATCCTTCTTTCCAACAGTACTTGCAATCTGATCTCGATGCGTTCTGTGATTGGTGCCACGTTAATAAATTACACCTTAACGCCTCTAAGTGTTCTTTTATGACTTTCAGTCGTTTGTCTCCGTTCCTAGCTCATTACTCCATTAAGTCTGTTCTGTTAGATTGTGTACCATCCTTTAAAGACTTAGGCGTTATGTTTGACCCTAAACTTTCATTTAATGTTCATATTGCTTCAATTGTCAATAGAGCATGCTGTCTTCTTGGCTTTATTAAACGTTGGGCCAAAGAATTTGATGATCCCTATGTAACAAAGGTTTTATACACTTCGTTAGTTCGCCCTATTCTCGAATATTGCTCGCCAGTGTGGAACCCGCAATATGATGTTCACCAGCGTAGTATTGAATCGGTACAGAAGCAATTCCTTAAGTTTGCGTTACGCGGTCTTAATTGGGACCCGAGTCTTCGCCTACCTTCTTATTCTGACAGACTTCTTCTTATTAATCTCCCTTCACTTTACAACCGTAGGCTCGTTTTTGGCATTCTCTTTCTCCATAAACTAGTCAACGGCGAAGTCATTTCCACTAATTTACTAAGTACGCTATATTTTTGTGTTCCCTCACGTCGGACCAGAAACTTTTTTCCTATTTACCTTAGTAGATGTCTGACTAACTACTCTCTTCACGAACCTTTTCGTGTTCTTTGCCAATCTTTTAACAACCTTTCTCACCTAATTTCTCCTCATCTTTCTGTCACTTCTCTTCGCGCTATACTTTTTAATCATCTACAGCGAAACCAATGAAAATATTCTGGACTTGGATTGGCTGCAACTCATCCCTGACCACATTGGCTGTGAATCGGGGCATAGCTGGCACCTTATGCAAATAAAACACCTCCACCGGGTCGGGGATGTTTAGTTGTGTATATAGCTAAGCTAGCTTTTTTAATTTAATTACTATTTGTCTTTAGCTTAAGCTTTTTCGTCGACTGCTGTGTTAGTTGACGTAAATTAATAAATAAATAAATAAATAAATAAATTCTTCCCATTCCATGCTTCAAAGTTTATTTTTGTGTTCTTTTTTTTTTTAATTCCGTGAGAGATCGATTATCTCTATGGGTTCTTCCAAACAGTTTATGTACCCAGGTGGGTAGGAATTCTATTTTTTTTGCTTTAGGCGATTATATGCTTCTACTATGGATCTTTCTATCAAGTGGGCTATCCTTGATTTGAATTTTTTGTTTTTCACAATCCAGTATTTAGTTTCTTTATATTTTGGATTGGTTTCACCTCTGTTGAAGAGGAAATCTAAGAATGGAACATATTTGTTCAAATATTTAAGTTCTACTAGATCCATTTGTATATTATATCTAGGCCATCTGTTCTACTCCTTCCTTTAACTGGAAATTCTTTCTCCCGTTAAATCGAAGTATGCTAATCTTATCTGTACTAGATTTATCGAACTTTGTGCCGATTTAATATTATCCCTATTAAAAACCTCAACTAAATCCGCTGCAATGTTTGGATTCCTATTCACTATCTTCCTAAAATAATTGTCTAACGTACTCATTTTAATCAACCAATATACTACAGCTTAAAAATTTGTTTTTTTTTTTTTTTTTTATTTGGAAGTTGATGTATATATTTTTTTCTTTTGATAATAATTTTTGTGAAATGCATTTTTATTACAATTGTTGCATATGTTATTTAGATATTATCAAGATCATTAGCATGGCTTAAGGCTCTTTTTGTTACACATTTATTGTGTAGTTTGTATGCTTTATATAACACATATGCGCTCATTATTATTACAATTACTAATAAAAGTGCATTTGTTGGTTTTAAGTCTACATTCGATGACTCTATTTTATTAATTACATTTGCAGTGGAGTCCACTGTTTTAGTATCTATTAACCCCATATTGGGTGTATCAAATGTATCATCAAACTTGCTTATTTTGTTATCAAACATTCCATCATTTAAAGAAAAGGTTTGGAATTTGGCTTTTAATTTTTTTTGTAGTTTAGTTGAGTAGAAATTTAATAAAATTTCTTTTTTTTTTTGCTGAAGGCTCTTTTTTTTTTTTTTTTTACATGTATCCCTGCCTATTTTTTCGTATGGTTTTCAGGCCACACTCTAATTGGACAGCTTTAATGCCGCACAATTGTTCATAGTTTGTTTTACAATTTATAAAAAAAATATGCATCGCAGTGCATTAAAAAAAATTGTGCGACGCAGCGCATAGTTTTATTAATTTCTGTTGGGCGCTCTTTGTAGCGCTATCGGTTCACTTTTAGGGCGCGTTCAATCTCAGCTGCTGATGTCCGGGGCCTATGGGCTCAGGCGGTACCGGTGCCGGTCTTCGCACCAGATTTTGGGGTCGCGTAGCAGTGGCTACAGGTATATTCGCAATACGGCGAATATAGTGGTCCCTCGCAGTCGTTTGGGCAGACTATCTTCACTTTTGGTAATTCTTTCTCCGGTTGTGTCGTTATCTTTGATTTCGTCTTTGCCACGTTGTGTATCGTAGAGTATGGGATTTCGGTTGTGGTTGTACTTTTCTTTCCGCCCAATTGGCTTTTTATGAATTCTACCTCGGCGTGTAGTCTCACCGAGGTATTCCAGCTTATTATTTTTGGACTGTTTAATAGCCTCAAAATTTCAGCCTTTCTGACTTTTAACTTCTTTACCACACCGGATTTTTTCCCCATAACTCTACTTACTTTTGTTTATATGTATTTCGTTTTTCTTCATTCATCCTCATGATGCTGCCCAACGTTGGTGTAGTGGGCGGATTGCCTACCACACGTAAAAGATATTCTGCTCAGCACCTCCACACGTTGTTGCCTTTTATGTTCTTTGTCTTCCGGTCACTTTTTATAAGTTAGTGACCACTGTCACGGTCGCCATGTAGTATTGTTCCGAAGATGTATTGAGAGACACCAATTGTACTTTTTAGTTTGAGCTCTGTTTATTGAATAATTCTTAATTCTATAACAATTGTCGACTATAGCTAAGACCGCGTAGCTGCGCTGCTAGTCATGCAGGCAGAGGAGCGGTATGCTTATGTATAAACATACTTATGTATAAATATATAAGTGTTTACATAAAAGTATGTATGTTTATATACCGTCGCATCGGTAGAGTGAGGATGTATCATATTGCATATTGGGCCAACGCGGCCGCGCGTGTTATATTTGCCGACACAGCAATTGTCCAGCACCATGCACTCATGGGTGGTCATGTTACTTAAGAGGCAAATGCACTTGAATGTTGCGCACATAAATATTGTAACTAATTGCTACAATATGTTTGTATTGTTGTTAATATGTTATTTCAAAACATGCTACAAAGGAACGGATTTATCAATTAGAGAATTAAACGCAGAGTAGAAAAACTTCACTGCACAATCTATATCGCAGCACTCAAATAGAAATGACCAATCAAAAGAGAAAATAAGGCTATTAAGAAGATTGAAATTTGTTTTACGAAAATATCTAAGACGAGAATTTGCGATGTTATTAAATGAATTAGTAACGGAATTGTAAGAAATAGTAACTTCAATGGTAGGGTGATAAGGATCTTCAGGTTTCACTCGGGGCTGTGTTCGGGATACTGCACTAACAGTGGGATCAGAGACAAAAATTCTTTTAGGATTCTTTTAGAAGAGTTAAGGAAAGAATTCAACTGATATAGCGGACATTCAAGTAGGCAATCAAGAAAAACATGTTGAGATGAAGGAATTAAGAAAGATAGATAATCATCAACAAGCCAAGAAATATTAGGCAAGTTGAAATCACCTAAAACTATAAGGAAATCACGATCTTTAAGACGATTAAAAATAGGTTGCAAAGCATCATCATGGTGCATATAGGTCATGATATCAGAAGCTGGAGGAATATATGAACAAGAAATATATAAGCTAAAGATGGAACATGTAACATCTACTCAAATAAACTCAACACCTAAGTGCAGATCAATCGGCACGACACTTCAACACAGATTCGAGTTAACAGCAATGAGTACTCCACCGCCACGACGACCAACACGATCAAGCCTATAAGAAATAAAGTTATTAGAAAGAAGTTCATTATCCAAAACAGAGGAGTTAAGCCAAGTTTCAGAGAAAGCTAATATGTCAGTCGAAAAGGAGCTTTGGGATCCGCAAGTGATTGAGAGCCAGCATGATCTTGTGATTGATCAGAGTTCCCGTGAGAATGCTTGCAAGTAGGTAGACAACAAGCCATTGAAAAGGCAAAAAAAAAAAAAAATAAATAAATTTATATATATAAAATTTAAATACACAAAGATAATTATCGATAAAAAATCAATAATTACAAATAAAACACAGAGACAGCTAGAGTGCACAGCACAAGAGAGAGTGCAAGAACAGGTATAAGCCGAGCTTTGAGAGGCGGCCTTACCGAAGTGATTACGCGGGAGAGAAACTAAGCACAAGCACAAAGCAGAGAGAACAACAAAACACAAAGCAGAGAGAACACCAAACACTAATCACGAAACAGGAAAAACTGTTTAAACTATTTAATTAGACAAACTAAGCACAATTAAAAATTGAGAGAAAACAATAAATATTAATAAAAACTCAGGAGCTATGAAAAAACACGACCGTCACGTCAGAGAGCAGAAGCTTTTTGTCACACAAGCAATAAAATTTATGATTGCTTAGAACTATCGAAAATCGACAATAGTTCTGTTAAAAAATAAAAATGTAATTGCATTTTTATAACTCTGCAAAAAAATGCATTATTATGGTATAAACTTAAAATTATAACTAAAAAAGTTATGCTAAGACTATCAATTACTCCTAAAAGTGAACGGTTTCCTAAAGTATTAAACCATTCATCGTTTTGCCCTTTGAAAAATGAAGTTATTACATTCGATAAAGTTGAATTGTTATATCTTAAAATTGTAAGACTAAAAGTATACTCAAATCAACATAATTCATTGATTATAAATATCAAAAAACATATTAATATTTTTGAATTTCTTTTGAAGTTTTCTTTGTTTTGTTTAATAACTACTATTAATTTTCTTAGCATACATCTCTGGGATCTGTTTAACCCCTACTAGTAATTTTTTTTACGCATACTCCTCTAGGTTTTTGCTGTGAGTGTCTGCACACAGTCAGCACTTATTTTCAGTGTAAATATATTTGATATATAAGTTTTATTTTGCTTGCTCTTTTAATTCAAATTATAAATATGAAATTTTGATTAAATCTAAGTAAAAAATTCAAGGGAACAATATTGAATACAATTCAGCGAATTGTAAAGTAGATGCAATCCTTATTCTGATGGTCTTTCGCATACAATTATAAAGCCATTAATTTCAAATATTCTGTCACACTCTTTACAAATGACCTTTCCTGCCATTCCTTTCCCCACTTTACTCACATGAACCACGCCATTGTAATTGATTACACCTGGGACGAGCTTCAATTTGATCCGAACCGAAAACCAAACAAATCTCACCCACCAGGCACTTAAAAATGGTTTTCCGGTGTCAGCATAATGCTAAGAGGCGATGGCCAGGGGGAAGTGGCAAAGTCGGACGAGTTCCCTGCAACTGTCAATTTGACATGTCAAAATCAATAATAAACATGGCCAGGACTTTTTCACTCACACACACACGCATACTCATATGTATCACATAATTACGAAATAAATGTTAATTGTTATGAAATCAATTGAGTTGAGTACATTTTTCTTTGTTCCTTTCCAACCCTTTTTATACCCTTGCAGAGGGTATTATAAAATTGGTCAGATGTTTGTAACGCACAGAAGGAGACGTTTCCGACCCTATAAAGTATATATATTCTTGATCAAACGCTGAGTTGATATAGCCATGTCCGTCTGTCCGTCCGTCTGTGCGTATGCGTTTTACTCAGCTATCGGGATGAAATTTTTTTGGAGGCTTTTTTTTACCTGGGAAAAATAAAGTATGAAAATTGGCAGAATCGGACCACTATATCATATAGCTCTGGAGAAAACATTTTTGCAAAAATTGGAGTATCGCCATGAATGTCAATATGATAGTATTATATATAAAATCTCAGATCCCAAAATTTGAATCTGATCGGATAAATAGAACACAAGTTACAGCCGCTATAAATCGGTTCGGCTTGATGCCTACTACGTCATCATCAAATCAACAGGGCACACGCATGCACACATACAGACGCAACGCTACATAAACTATATGTGTATGCGTGCGAATCGCGGCATGCGTGTAAAAGGGGATGGGGAAGAAGAAGAAGAAATTGAAATGATATTTGAAAGGTTCTGTGCATTAATGAATTGAGATACAGAAAAAGAGTTTGGAACATGTAAAAATATTACGGCCATGGACTGCAAGGGTATATAAACTTCAGCACAGCCAAAGTTAGCTTCTTTGATATTTTTTTATAAATTTTTTTTCTCAAAAAATTGCATCTTTTAGACATGCTTTTGAGACCAGACATGGCATGGTGATTGGTCACATTTCGTATTCAAGTTAAAGTTGTCTCTTATCTGCTCATTTTTATACCCTTGCAGAGGGTATTATAAAATTGGTGAGATGTTTGTAACGCACAGAAGGAGACGTTACCGACCCTATAAAGTATATATATTCTTAATCAGCATGAGAAGCTGAGTTGATACAGCCATGTCCGTCTGTCCGTCTGATCTTCTGTCCATCCGTCTGTGCGTATGCGTTTTACTCAGCCATCGTAAGAGCTATCGGGATGAAATTTTTTTTGGGGGCTTTTTATTACCTGCGAAAAATAAAGTATGAAAAACGGCAGAATCGGACCACTATATCATATAGCTCTGGAGGAAACATTTTTGCAAAAATTGGAGTATCGCCATGAAATTTACCAATATGATATAAAAATTTACCAATATCATATAAAATCTCAGATCCCAAAATTTAAATCTAATCGGATATATAGAACACAAGTTACAGCCGATATAAATCGGTTCAGCTTGCTGCCTACTACGTCATCATCAAATCAACTGAGCACATGCATGCACACATACAGACGCAACGCTACATAAACTATATGTGTATGCGTGCGAATCGCGGCAGAAGAAATTGAAATGATATTTAAAAGGTTCTGTGTATTAATGAATTGAGATACAGAAAAAGAGTTTGGAACATGTAAAAATATTATGAAAATGGACTGCAAGGGTATATAAACTTCGGCACAGCCGATGTTAGCTTCTTTGATATTTTTATGTATAAAATATTTATATAATTTGCTTATTGTCCTTGTAGTATAAATTGCAAAACAATTTGCAAGCATATAAACATATATATGTATTTATCTTCTATCTCACGATAAGGATATTTTAAAGACTTCCGCGTATGCATATCTGGCTGAATGAAATTTGATATATTCTGTAGATTTTCGAATTTGTTCTAATCTATTTCTAGACTTATTATATATATGTATATATACACCTTTATTGTAGCAATATTCTTTTGTGTAATATTTATATTACAATGATTCAAATCTAATCCTTATTGATGATGATTTGCTTGTGTTAAATGGTAAGCCCTCAACTTAAGGCTTAAGGAAGTTATAACCTAGATATAATTGAGCTCCTCATTTGGGTCTTTAACTCTATTCGAAATAAGAATAAAGGTTCATTCGGTATATAAAGCAAAGATGAATTTTTATCATGTTACAAAAATTGGGTAAGAAAACTCTTAAATTATAAATAAAAGGCGAAGTATAAGTAATAAGGTTTAAGAATAAATATATATGTGAGTAAATTTTACATGTATTGTATGTAAATGTATATATATTGCTGCCTAAACAGCCTTTCGTCCAAACAGCTATGGCAACTTGTTAAACACAAATTATGTGAACAAAGTTGCAAACTCATCTCTTCTTTACCGTTCGATTGCTTACTTATTTATGCGGCACATTTCAATCATAGTTTCATCAATTTATGCAACCAGTAGCCAGAGACCAAATAAATAATACATACTTTTACACTTGTAGTTTTTGCCAATTGGTTGTGGCCTGGAGCATGAACGATGATTTGCAAGCTCCAACAAGTTCTCTCTTCTTGTTGTGTGCTACATGTGTGTGTGTGTGTGTGTGTGAAGATGTCTCTGTGTTTGTAAAAGCTTAAAGCATAACGTTCTCTTGAAGAGTGAATATGATTGTGTATGTGTTTCTATTAGAGCAGCAGGTTTATCAGAGAGTAAACCTATACGTAAGAATATACGATGCTGCCAGACAGCAAGAAAATGGATGTAAAGCAGAAAGACAGAATATCCTTTTGAATTTGCCAGATCGGATCATTCGAGAACAATAAGAAAGAGATAGACATACTGCGGTGGTTATATACATATTTTAACACTCCTTCTCAACGCGAAGTCTATCTTATACAAAAATTATTTTAATCCCAACATTTCTGTAAACTTTACATGTTTGACCTTACATAAATTCTTTGTTAAAATATCTGAGGTCATACTATCTGTGGGAATGTACTTGATATCTATTACATTTTCTTTATACATTTCCCTTACAAAATGATATTTTATTTCAATATGCTTGCTACGTGAATGAAATTTGGCAGCTTTAACAAGACATTGTGCGCTCTGGTTGTCGCTATAAACTAGCAGCTTCGCCATCGGCCCGAATCCCATCTCGTTGATGTATATCGCTTCTTTGGCTGCTGTAGAAAGTGCTACATACTCGGCCTCCGTGCTACTGAGGGCAACCAGATTTTGCTTCTTTGATTCCCATGACACCGCCGCTCCAGCAATAAGAAATGACCAACCGGTGAACGACTTCCGATCGTTGCAATCGCCAGCCCAGTCCGCATCAACAAAACAGTGGATAGGAACACCAGTTTTGCTATAATGAAGTCTCATATCTGAGGTATTTCTTAGATATCTCAATACCCTCTTGGCTGCAACCTCATGTTCCTTGTGCGGATCTGCATTTCTCTGCGCCAATTTAGCCACAGAGTGTATTATATCTGGCCGTGTAGTCAAGTACAATAACGAACCAATGAGTGATTGATAGCGTGTCTTGTCCACCTGACCGCAATCATCGCTATCGCACTATGTCTGGAACCCAACTTCTAGAGGAATCGCGATCGGCTTGCAGTCCTGCATACCATATTCATGCAACAAGCCTTCGATGTACTGCTTGTGGCCTGGAGACATTGCCAGTCTTGCCATCTCGCTCGATTTCCATCCCCAAAATATGATGGAGTTCACCGCCGTCGACCACATCAAATTCGTTTGATATGAGCCGCTTTATGTAGGCCACGTCGTCTTTTCTGGTACATGCAAGTATAAAATCGTCAACATATACAACAATAATACATAAATACCCATTGACTTTGCTCGTGTATATACACGGTTCGCTTGCACACGGAACGAAACCAATCTTCAAAAGAACGCTATCAGCTTTTGGTTCCACTCACGCCCACTCTGTTTCAAGCCGAACAACGATTTATGAAGCTTGAGTACACGCTTGGGATGATCAGCATCGACAAAACCTTCAGGTTGTCGCATATAAACGTCATCTTGTAGTTCACTATTGAGGTATGCCGCAGAGACATCCAGTATCCATCCTTCAGATGTAAACTGCTTATGAATTTTGTTTCGCGTAGTTGATTTAAGATGTAGTCTATGCGTGGCATTGGGTATGCATCCTTAATAGATTTTGCACTAATCTGTCTAAAATCTACACATAATCTCCATTTACCTGTCTGTTTCTTTCTCACCATCACTATGGGTGAGCTATATGGGCTTTGTGATGGTTCTATGCATCCCATTGTCAACAGTTCGTCGACCTTTGCGTTGATTTCTCCTTGTATTTTTGGATTTTTCGGGTAATACCTTTGTTTTATTGGGATATCGTCCTTCATCGTTATGCGATGTATCCCCACCTTTGACAGTCCCTTAACTTTCCCCAATTCCTTCAACTCATGACTTAGAAAACTTTGTATTTCTTGTTGTTCACCATTCTGAGTCACCATGATGGATATTCTCTCCACCAGCCTGCCCTGTATTCGCCTTACTGTCGGTATTCGCACTTTGTGGCCTCCACACGATATTTCTGTGTTCATAATCCTGAGGAAATTCCACCCTAAGATCAGCGCATCCATTCCTTCTGGCATGACAAGGAATGGCATGTGGATTTCCTTATCCCCGAATCTCACGTATCCTGTCCATTGCTCTTCAATGTCTCGCACCTTTTCGTCTGCCATGTATACCTGTTTGTGTGTGTTCTCCCATTTTCCTTTATCCCTCACTGTTTCCAACATCTGCTTGCTGATAAAGCTACTCGTGGCTCCGGAGTCAATTGTCGCTTTCATCTGGACTCCTGCTACTTCGATAATCGCTGACAATTGATCCTCTTCCTCTACTAGTTGGCCTATTAGTGGTGAGGGGCTTGTTGGCTGGGTCCCTGCTCGCCCCGGATAGGCTGGAACCGCCTTTCGTTTCCCGAACTCCAACAACATTCTTTTGTTCTTTTCCCAATCTTTCCACACTGCCAGCAGAAATTGAGTCTCTGATTGTTGCATTCCCTGGCCCAGTGTCCGGCTCCCCCGCACCTGCGGCACGCCTGATTTGGGTTCAAGACTCTTCCGTCTTGGATGTTTTTGTTTTGTTGGTTTGGTCTTGACTGATTCTCCATGCTGTTGTCCTGGCATCTTCGGTACTGCGTGACTGGTGGCCCGTGATTATTTCCTCCTCTGTGGTTTGATTGGTTGTTATGTGTTCTTTGAGTATTGTTTTCGCGATGGAAATCGAATCGCTCCTTTTCGAGCATCTTGTGTTCTTCTGCCAACTGCATCAGCTCCTCTAGGTCTCTGACCCTGTGCGGCCGAGCGAATATTTTTAGATCTGGAGTTCAATTTTCCAATATGGGGGTCTCATCATTGTTTGCATGTCCACCATATAGTCCTTGAAGTACTCATTTTTGTTTTGTTTGCGATTTTTCACTTGATCAGCCAATTTGTTGAAGAATCCTCTCGGCAGGAAGTATTTCTTGAAGCCCTCCACAAACTCCTTCCATGTTCGCCACTGCTTATTGTTTGCGACGTACCATTTGAGTGCTCTGTCTTTCAGTAGTTCTGGCACTGCTTTTGGGATCATGTCTAGCTCGATGCCATACATGTCTGCCGACCACTCGATCTGTTCTATGAACTCTAGTGGTCTGGAATTGCCATCAAATCTGAAAGTCCACTCCTTCACTGGTTTCGCCACCTTAGCGTATTCAGTGGTCCTGTTTGTTGTATGTGGTGCCGTTTTCTTGGGGTCTATCGTTTGTCTCCTTATGTCCCTTTTTGTCTCTGTGCTATCTAGGGCTCCTTCGCTTCCCCATCTTGGTGGTAAGTATGGAGGGATTGCTAGTGTGGCGATATTTATTTTCTGGAATTCCTCAGCCTCCTTGTCTATGCCATTTTCGCATGTTTTTGATGTGCTTGCCATTGTTTTTGTTTTCAGATTTTTCGAGTATTTCGTCTCCAATCTATTTATTTCCTCCTTCCAGTCTGGGTCCGTTTCATTTCTTTCCACCCACTCGCCTAGCTGTTTCCTCATTTCCTCCACTGTGCCGGTCATCTCGATCCCGATCCTTTGGCCTGTCTGTACCAGATCCTCCTTCTTCATGTGGTAAATCCATCCTTTTCCCATTTTGATCTTTTTTTGATTTACAAACTGTAGTTTTATTTCTAAATTTCACCAGTATAGCACGTTGGGCGCCAGTTGTAACGATCCTTTCTCGTCCCTTGGGATATCTATGCCTCTGCCTCTGACTGCGTTTCTAAGATGGTCTTTGCGTGCTCGTAGCCCCAAGGATAAATCCTGTGGCCGTTTGTTGTAGGGCAGGATTCTCGCAGCAATTGGTATTCGTCATGATATATAGATCCTGGAATTTCGGTAACAGGATATATCCTTGTACCTTCCAATATGCTGGGAATCGTACTGGAGCAGTTTGACTTTTCTTATTTCTGGCCTGGGCACGGTGTTCTAGTCCTATTCCAAGGACTTGCTGGTTATAGGATAATTTGAGAGGTTACTCGTAAGGCCTTCTCAAATTATTCTGACTTTCTTGATCCTTTCACTCGTTTTGTTTCACTAGTATGAGCTTTTAAGGTTACTCGTAAGGCCTTAAAACTCCCTTGGTTGATCACGACTTGTAGACTTGATAATCTGATGACTTGATGATTTGCTTGATGGGCGTTGCCTTTATATAGGCATCTCCCACGGCCTCAGGAATAGATTGGTGTAGTACCGCTATACAGCTGGTACATTTCCATCGGCCCTCTGCTTTCACCCACGCATCCCCTTGTTGCTATGCGTGGTGAAAGTCCCGTAATTCCTTAGCGCATATGTCCACTTTCTCTGTGACTTCCATCACTTTCATATGTTGGCGTTGCCTTCCCATTGGCCGCCACTCGTATCCCGTTGACTTTCTCTGCTTTCCCTTTTTCTGGCGGCGCTGCCGTCGCCCGTCGCTACCCTCAATCCGCTTGTCATACCCAACTTTGCTCAAATTATTCCCATATTATAACTATGCATACATATATATATTCGTTGTACTTAAACTTAATCTATCATTTAATACTAATTAGCCTGATTAACTCAATATATAATGTTGATTACTTTTATTTAAATCGCAATCCAAATGCACGCATCGTATCTATTAGATAGAGGGCTTCCCCATTGCTCATCCCTCCCCCTTCGGCTTGCATATTCCCTTTTCCAATCCACAAACCATTATCGTTCTTACTTGTTCTCACTCTCCCCCCTACCCCCCGATTCATCAGCATAGCCCTCACTTGGCTTTGTTTCGGCACCATGCATTCCCCGCACCCGTCTCGCGGGCTTGCTTAGCCCTCACTTTCGCTCTCTTTCGTTCGCATGATTTCGGCAGTTCGTGCTCCAACTGCTTTCGATCTCGCATGCGTGACGTAGGCAGAGAGCACCCATTGTCCACCGGTACTCTCTCTCGCGGTCATACACGCATAGTATACGTGTATTGTGGGTGTATGCTCATTCAGCGTATTTGCACATGCATTGTATGTTAATGCATGCATCTCTATGGCCTCTTTATGCTCTTAAATTGTCTCACTGGGCCAATGCCCTTTTTCGCTTGCATTTATTTGCTCTTACACAGCCGATTTCGGCTATTATGCCTCCCACGCATCTTCCCGCTTGTACGAAATTGCCAGTGGCTGCGTGCGGTTCGATCGATCGTGTTTGATCGTAACCGTATCGTACATCGTACCTCGTATATGTGGCTGCCAACTTCTTGCATTATACTTCCCACGCATCTTCCCGCTTGTACGAAATCGCTCGCGGTTGCGTGTGGTTCGTTCGACCATGTTTGATCGTAACTCATTTGCCTTGAACTGGTTCGATCGACCAGTAACGAGCTTGGTCGTATATCGTACATTTGGTTTGTGTCTCGGCTGTTTCTTGCATCTGGTGAATTATTTACACCGTTGGATTGCTTTGTGGCTAGTTTGTTGTGTGGGATATTATTATCATTTATAATATTCCTCACACTCCCCCCTTCTTCGGGAGGGATTTGCCCTCCCCTGTCCCTTGTACCTTGTGTTTGTTTTATATGTGCATCTTCTTGTCTCATTTTTATGCTTGTGTGTGTTTTATATGTGCATTTTCTTGTCTCATTTTTATGCTTGTGTGTGTGTTTTTTTTTTGTATGTGACGGCTTTTCAAATCTTTTTTTCCCTTTGGCATCTTTTCCTGTTGGCGACTACTGAGTATCTTTTCGTTCTTGGTGGCGGATTAGGGCTTCTTTTCTTTCTCCTTTCTTCTTTTGGCCCGTTCAGCATCTTTTCTTATCTTCTATTTCTTACATATATTTAACCTACTTATTATACCCTTCTTTCCCTATATACCCGAATTACCCCTTGCGCTATCCTAATCCTATACCTAACTTGTCCCGCCCACACTATCCTAACCCTCCTCGGCCCTTCTTGTAGTGCCTTTTGGCCCACCATCTCGGCCACCGCCTCTGGCCATTCCTCTGGCCGCATCTTCTCGTACCTCTTGGCGGACCATCGCAGGCCTATTTCCTTCCCTGGGCCCCCTGGGTGCAGACATTTGTCTGTGTAATGTTGGCCTTGGCCCCACCCACGGGCATTCTCGGTACTCTTGCTCGTGGTCTTGTTGTTGCTGCTCTCGTTGCCTCTCAAGCGCTATTACTGCCGCCAGCCGTTGCCTGGCCCGTGCCAGCCGCACCGCCTCCTGCCGTGCCCTTTCCTGTTCCAGTTGATGCGCCAATCGTTGGCACACCCACATGTGCTGCCAACACGCATCGCCTGGCACCACCTTTCCGCCGTTGCCCGACGTTTGGCTGGCCTCAGCCACGGCCTCCTCCCCCGATTCGCTGGCTTCTGACATGTAGTCCACCATACGAAACGGAGTCGGTGGCCGTGCTGACTCCCAGACATGTGCCGGTGGCTCGGAATCTTCGTCCTGCTCCCACGGCGCGTACTCTGGGCTACTGCGACCGCCTCTTTCCTCCAGAAATTCTTCTGGATCCTCCTCTGCCTCGCCTCTCAGCTCTCTCTCTCTTTGCTCCTCCTCCATAAGCTGGACCGCCTCGTCCAGCTCTCTCCACATTAACTCTTCGTCACGGCGCCGGTCTGCCTCTACCGGCTCAGCGACACCCTCTTCCTCCACCTCGTCTGCCGTATCGAGTCCCCCATCCGACTCCTCCAGTGTGGTGTACCCGCTGTCACCCACGTCCTCATCGATGGCTGGATTTAATATATCCGGCACATCGTCGTCGGACTCCTCCTCGGACACGTGCCAGTCACCGCGTTCCATATTGGCCCGCGGTGCCGCACCTCGTCGATCTACGCCTTCATCCTGGCCATTGTTTGCGTTAGCAGCATTCATTCTTCTTCTCTTCTTTTTTCTTGGTGTTTACTCGCCGAGTGATTAACTTTGAGTGTCCCTTGATTATGACATTGGCATGCAAGAAACCTCGCATTAGCATTCGGTCATTTCTTTGCTATTTACCGATATTTAGGATTTCTCCACCTTGCCCTTGCTCTCTTGCCATAGTTGCATATTCTAATGCGTCGTGATGCTCCACCACTACATGCATAACGGCATTACATATGTAATATCGTGCGCATGTGTGGGTGCGTTTCCCCTTCCTTTTCGTTGTGTCTGCGCATAAGTGTTGGTGCTGCCTCTCTTTGATTGTCCCCATTCGTTCTATGTCGGGTCCTTTTTTTTTTGCTGCCGTTTCTAATGTTCTATTTTTGCCTGCATATTATATGCATCGTTACGATATTCATATATCCGCTGCCAGTTTCTACGTTTGTTTTTGCATGCTTGTATATGTGACGTTACGATATTCGCATATCTTCATCTTACTCTGAGATGCGGTTTGTGACTTTGCTAGTTTTTTCGATACGATGTACTTTGAGATTTTCAGCTCTAATGTCATGTTTTTGAGTTCTCTGTTCAGCCGGCCGGTCTGTGCAGATTTCTCGCTGCCATGTCATTAGAGTCGTCCATACTCATTGCTCATCAACTTTCTTGCCATCCTCTTCCTCGCATATTTGTTGCTTCATCTGGCTGATATCTTTGTGCCGTAATTTGCATATGACCGGCGATAAAAAACCTATCACTTCATATGGGCCTCCAAACTTTGGTGCCAGCTTTGCTGCAAATCCTTCTGCAGCATTTGAAAGGTGATGTTCTTTTGCCCATACTGTTGCTCCAATTACTGGTCTCCATTCTCTTCGTCTTAGATTGTAATGCCGAACCTGATCCTGTGCAGCCGTCTCCAGATTACGCCGTATTAGTTCGAACAGCTCTTGCATTTGTTTTACCTTCGCCTCTGGTGGTATCATTTGCTTCCCTGTGCCTGTCGTGACACTATCGTATATTGCACCCGGCATTCTTGGTTCACGCCCCTGTATTACATATGCTGGCGTAAATCCGGTTGACTCTGATTGGCTTGTATTTACCGGCCAACTCTCATCCCAGTTGCGTCGATTTTCCCGCATAAACTGAGCAATCATTGTTTTTACTGTTCTGTTTGCTCTCTCGGTTGGATTTTCTTGTGGTGTGTACGGTGCTGTCAGTTGGTGTTGGCATCCCCATTCCTCTAGCATTTTTTTGAATATTCTGCTAGTGAATTGAACTCCATTGTCCGTTATCACCACTTTCGGAGCTCCGAATCTATATAGTATCCTCTCTCGAAAGGCCTTAATTAGATTCTCTGCAGTAGCCTTTCGCATAGGTATCAGTTCTGTCCATTTTGAAAACCTGTCAATGATTACTAGTAGCATCGAATTTCCGTGTTTCGATCTTGGCAATGGCCCCAAAAAGTCAGCGCATACTGTGGCCCATGGTTCTTCCGGTATTTGTGTTAACATCTTTCCCGCTGCTTGCTGTTGACTGGGCTTGTATTGTTGGCATATCGTACACTTTCCTACAAATGTCCTGATATCTCGTTGCATTCCTGGCCAGTAATATCTTGATGCAGTTCTGGCAATAGTTCGCCTGCTTCCTGTATGCATATTGTTGAAGTTCTAGTGCCCATCGGGCTATACGGCCCGTAGGGCTCTCTATACTATTCAACCACTTCAACGCCATGTGATCTGTTACCACTTTAAATCGGTATCCTTCGAGGTATGGTCTTAATTTGCGTATCGCCCATACTATCGCCAGACACTCTTTTTCTGTTGCCGAGTAGGTTTTTTCTGCTGGGTTTAATTCCCTTGACAAGTATGACTGTACTCTCTCTCCATCCTCCGTGTTTTGTACCAATATGGCTCCTAATCCCATGTTACTTGCATCCGTCTGGAGCACGAACATTTTTGTGAAGTCTGGACACGCTAGTACCGGGCCACTTGTCAGCCTTTCCTTTACAGCATCGAATGCTGCCTGATGCTCCTCGTTCCAGTGCCATTTTGTTCTTTTCTTTAGTAGTTCGTTTAATGGGTGTGTTAGTGCTGCAATACCCGGTACGAACCGTCTGTACCAAGATGCCACTCCTAGGTACTGGCGTAATTCTTTTGTGCAAGATGGCGGTTCTAGTTGAGCTATTGCGGCCACCTTTTCTGGGTCCGTTGCAATACCGTTTTCTGTCACCAAGTGGCCTAGGAACTTTAGCTCTTTTCTGAAGAATTGGCACTTCTCAGCATTTATTCTTAAGTTTGCTTCTTTCAATCTCCTGAACACTTCTTGCAGGTGGTCCATGTGTTCTTCGATTGTTTTGCTCACTATCACGATGTCATCTTGGTATGCGAATGCGTTTGGTATCATTTCTGGGCCAATGACTTGGTCCAGTGCGCGCTGGAAAGTTGCTGACGCTGAGTGTCTTCCAACGGAATCTGCCACTGCTTATGAATTTTGCTTCGCGTAGTTGATTTAAGATGTAGTCTATGCGTGGCATTGGGTATGCATCCTTTATAGATTTTGCGTTAATCTGTCTAAAATCTACACATAATCTCCATTTACCTGTCTGTTTCTTTCTCACCATCACTATGGGTGAGCTATATGGGCTTTGTATTGGTTCTATGCATCCCATTGTCAACAGTTCGTCGAACTTTGCATTGATTTCTCCTTGTATTTTTGCATTTTTTTGGGTAATACCTTTGTTTTATTGGGATATCGTCCTTCACCGTTATGCGATGTATCCCCACCTTTGACAGTCCCTTAACTCTCCCCAATTCCTTCAACTCATTGCTTAGAAAACTTTGTATTTCTTGTTGTTCACCATTCTGAGTCACCATGATGGATATTCTCTCCACCAACCTGCCCTGTATTCGCCTTACTGTCGGTATTCGCACTTTGTGGCCTCCACACGATATTTCTGTGTTCATAATCCTGAGGAAATTCCACCCTAAGATCAGCGCATCCATTCCTTCTGGCATGACAAGGAATGGCATGTGGATTTCCTTATCCCCGAATCTCACGTATCCTGTCCATTGCTCTTCAATGTCTCGCACCTTTCCGTCTGCCATGTATACTTGTTTGTGTGTGTTTCCCCTTATACTGGAGTGCAATTTTCCAATATGACCTCCAATTGTTCGTACTCTGGTATTTTAAGGGGTCTCATCACTGTTTGCATGTCCACCATATAGTCCTTGAAGTACTCATTTTTGTTTTGTTTCCGATTTTTCACTTGATCAGCCAATTTGTTGAAGAATCCTCTCGGCAGGAAGTATTTCTTGAAGCCCTCCACAAACTCCTTCCATGTTCGCCACTGCTTATTGTTTGCGACGTACCATTTGAGTGCTCTGTCTTTCAGTAGTTCTGGCATTGCTCTTGGGATCATGTCTAGCTCGATGCCATACATGTCTGCCGACCACTCGATCTGGAATTGCCATCAAATCTGAAAGTCCACTCCTTCACTTGTTTCGCCACCTTAGCGTATTCAGTGGTCCTGTTTGTTGTATGTGGTGCCGTTTTCTTGGGGTCTATCGTTTGACTCCTTATGTCCCTCTTTGTCTCTGTGCTATTTAGGGCTCCTTCGCTTCCCCATCTTGGTGGTAAGTATGGAGGGATTGATGGTGTGGCGATATTTATTTTCTGGAATTCCTCGGCCTTCTTGTCTATGCCATTTTCGCATGTTTTTGATGTGCTTGCTATTGTTTTTGTTTTCAGATTTTACGAGTATTTCGTCTCCAATCTATTTATTTCCTCTTTCCAGTCTGGGTCCGTTTCATTCCTTTCCACCCACTCGCCTAGCTGTTTCCTCATTTCCTCCACTGTGCCGGTCATCTCGATCCCGATCCTTTGGCCTGTCTGTACCAGATCCTCCTTCTTCATGTGGTAAATCCATCCTTTTCCCATTTTGATCTTTTTTTGATTTACAAACTGTAGTTTTATTTCTCAATTTCACCAGTATAGCACGTTGGGCGCCAGTTGTATCGATCCTTTCTTGTCCCTTGGGATATCTATGCTATTTCTTGGGCCAGGTTCCACCTCAATGCCTCTGACTGCGTTTCTAAGATGGTCTTTGCGTGCTCGTAGCCCCAAGGATAAATCCTGTGGCCGTTTGTTGTAGGGCAGGATTCTCGCAGCAATTGGTATTCGTCACGATATATAGATCCTGGAATTTCGGTAACAGGATATATCCTTGGACCTTCCAATATGCTGGGAATCGTCCTGGAGCAGTTTGACTTTTCTTATTTCTGGCCTGGGCACGGTGTTCTAGTCCTATTCCAAGGACTTGCTGGTTATAGGATAATTTGAGAGGTTACTCATAAGGCCTTCTCAAATTATTTTGACTTTCTTGATCCTTTTACTCGTTTTGTTTCACTAGTATGAGCTTTTAAGGTTACTCGTAAGGCCTTAAAACTCCCTTGGTTGATCACGACCAGAGAACTGCAACGAGTAAGATTGAGAAGGATCAATCAAACTTCAAAAATCAAATCATTCCGCTCAACACCTATGTTATAACATGTTTACTTCGTTCACTCACTTAAAACGAAAAAATCATTCAGGTTATCGCAACCAATTGGTTTGAATCAGTTGCTATAATATTAGCTTCTCGAACAAGTCACAACCTTGATTGTTGTATCAAAAACGCTCACCCGAATTGATCGTTTGTAAAATTCGATTCAAGACAAATGAATAAACCCGAACTAACATCGGATTTTGTGCACATGATTTGAGTAGAGTTTGACATTTAAAATCGATATGAATTACGATATGACTGTGTACGTAATTATTACAGTTATAAGGAACAAGTTTAACTACGTGAACTATGTGAACAAAACAAAAAAAAAACACGAAAATAATAGACACAACCATTTAACTTTATTAAATTTAGATTAGTCCATTTTTTTCTATTACCTTAATCAGCAAAATTTAAATGCAGATTTCTTTATTGAAGTTTTATTTATAAAAATACTTTAATTTAAAAAAGAGAATTAATTTTATAACTTCCATACAACATTATCCATTTTGGATACAATGGAGTGGTTTGAAACAGTCAGTCTCATGATCTATGTAAATACATTGAGTATTTCTCAAGCAGGAAATTCAGACCTTATTATTTCCGACAGTACTGACCAAATCGCACTGCGTCCTTTTCGTTTGGTGGACAGAGTAAAGTTTCCATTTTCGATTTGCTCTGTTATGAACTCCGAATTAATTTCCTCCATTTTTTTCAAGAACTTGTATTTTTTGTTTTGGCGATGACAAAAATTCGATAAATAATTCTTATAGTCAGTCAATCACACACAAACAGAAAGTGTGATTGTGAGCAAACAGACGATAAATCCTTCGAACAAAACAAAAATCTTCGGTCACTCCCATTTGCCTGAGCAAAAGATTCGTTCCGCTCAATCAAGTTGTGGGAAAATATGCGGTCATACAGAATGAACTACTAGCAATACTTTTTTGAGCGTTCGTGAGCGTTCGATTCGAACCGATTCGAACCGATCACTCAATACATAGGACCGCATCGAACAAAATCAAACTCAATGATTGGGTGCACCGTAAAATTTATTACTCATTGCAGTTCTCTGATCACGACTTGTAGACTTGATAATCTGATGACTTGATGATTTGCTTGATGGGCGTTGCCTTTATATAGGCATCTCCCACGGCCTCAGGAATAAATTGGTGTAGTACCGCTATACAGCTGGTACATTTCCATCGGCCCTCTGCTTTCACCCACGCATCCCCTTGTTGCTATGCGTGGTGAAAGTCCCGTAATTCCTTAGCGCATATGTCCACTTTCTCTGTGGCTGTGCGCCCATTCATTCCCTTGTCCTTGTCTTCCTCTTTCATATGTTGGCGTTGCCTTCCCATTGGCCGCCACTCGTATACCGTTGACTTTCTCTGCTTTCCCTTTTTCTGGCGGCGCTGCCGTCACCCGTCGCTCCCCTCAATCCGCTTGTCATACCCAACTTTGCTCAAATTATTCCCATATTATAACTATGCATACATATATATATTCGTTGTACTTAAACTTAATCTATCATTTAATACTAATTAGCCTGATTAACTCAATATATAATGTTGATTGCTTTTATTTAAATCACAATTCAAATGCACGCATCGTATCTATTAGATAGAGGGCTTCCAGATTGCTCATCCCTCCCCCTTCGGCTTGCATTTTCCCTTTTCCAATCCATTATCGTTTTTACTTGTTCTCACTCTCCCCCCTACCCCCCGATTCATCAGCATAGCCCTCACTTGGTTTTGTTTCGGCACCATGCATTCCCCGCACCCGTCTCGTGGGCTTGCTTAGCTTCGGCAGTTCGTGCTCCAACTGCTTTCGATCTCGCATGACGTAGGCAGAGAGCACCCATTGTCCACCGGTACTCTCTCTCGCGGTCATACACGCATAGTATACGTGTATTATGGGTGTATGCTTATTCAGCGTATTTGCACATGCATTGTATGTTAATGCATGCATCTCTATGGCCTCTTTATGCCAATGCCCTTTTTCGCTTGCATTTATTTGCTCTAACACAGCCGATTTCGGCTATTATGTAATGTACATGTAATTGCCGACTCTTGCATTATGCTTCCCACGCATCTTCCCGCTTGTACGAAATCGCTCGCGGTTGCGATCGACCATGTTTGATCGTAACTCATTTGCCTTGAACTGGTTCGATCGACCAGTAACGAGCTTGGTCGTATATCGAACATTTGGTTTGTGTCTCGGCTGTATCTTGCATCTTGTGCATTATTTACACCGTTGGATTGCTTTGCTGCTAGTTTGTTGTGTGGGATATTATAATCATTTATAATAGCAATTGGTTTCGTTAATACTTCCAGCGATATTGAACTTTCCAAATCAATGGTTTGTTTATATTCAATATTATATTGCCTTTTGTTTGCAGTCATCATAGAATGCATTTGCGACTGTTTTTCGTCCCTCAGATAGTTTACTATAGTGTTCTCTTAACACTGGTCTGATATTTTTCAGGCTCTCTATTATTATTTTCGTGTGTTTGTCTATTGTACTTTGGGATGTTTCCCTATTCTGCGAGAGGAATTTAAAATTAATTCTTGCGCATGTATTCTAGCTTTTCCTATTATATCATCCCAAGTAATCATAGTTTGTAAAAAAAAATCTACTTTTTTTTTTATTCCCAGAGACGTTATCTCTATGGGTTGTTTGAATATTTCGTGTATTTGGTCGTTTAGACCTGTTTTTAATTGAGAAAAATTTTATTTACTTTTTTTTTTAAAAATATGTTAATAGTTTGCTACTCTATATTTACTATTTTTACATCTGAGTCTGTTAAATCTATGGGTTATTTACTCGGTTCTGATATATTTATCAGCTCGATTGAGTCCTTGAAAAGTTCGTGTACCCATCAGGGTACGTCAATATTTTTTTTTATACCATACACCCATAGGGTGAAATGGTATATTAAAGTCGCCAAAATGTGTGTAACAGGCAGAAGGAAGCTTTTCCGACCCCATAAAGTATATATATTCTTGATCAGCATCAACAGCCGAGACGATCTAGCCATGTCCGTCGGTCCGTCCGTCCGTCTGTCCGTCCGTCCGTCTGTCCGTCCGTCCGTCCGTTCGTCTGTATGAACACCTAGATCTCGGAGACTATAAGAGCTAGAGCCACCAAATTTGGTATGTAGATTCATGTAGTATGTAGAGTGATCAAGTTTATTTCAAATATCTGCCACGCCCCCTACCGCCCCCGCAAATTATATAAAACCGATTTTCTTAAACACTATAGCAACTAGGGACACAAAATTTGGTATGTATATTTGCTTAGTAAATGCGCACATTTTGTATTTATAAAAATTTTGCCACGCCCCCTACCGCCCCCGCAAATTAAATAAAACCGATTTTCTCAAAAACTATTCTAGCTAGAGACACCATAGTTGGTAGGAATATTTGCTTGGTAATTGCGCACATTTTTTATGCGTAAAAATTTTGCCACGCCCCTTTCCGCCCCCGTAATTTGAAAAAACTCGATTATCTCCCGTAATTTTCTACCTTGTGCAATCAAATTTAGCACACTTAAATTTGATACTAATGTCCAGCAAAATACCAAATTTGATCACAATCGGACTAAAAATAGCCAAGTTATGCATATAAACAAGTTTTTGCATATGGCCGGAATTGGCCGTTGGCTGGTGGGGGCGCTAGGGTGCTCGTATGCTGGAGTGAGCGAAATACTAAGATATGCTTGTAAAAAGCATGCAAACCGATTTTTTTAAAAATACGGAAATGCATTCGTTATTATAAATTTGAAATATTTCTATATGATTGGTGTATGGTATACCCAAGTCGGCGAGACGACTTAATTACTTCATTTTTTACTGCTGTGGTTCCTCCATTTGGTAGAAAAGCTGGTGCCTGCTGTTTAGTTCTTGGACTATGGTAGGGTGCCTGTTGTTTATTTTTTTAAAGTACCTGTCGACATGAGTCATTTTTTTTTTTTGTTACATATATATTTATTCTTTTGTTAAAAATTGTCTTGATTTATAGTTGCTTGTGTGCACATTTATTGTGTAGAGCTTTTTTTGTTACACATTTATTGTGTAATAGGTAAAAGCCTTGTATAATACATATGCGCACATTATTACGACAATTATTAATAACAATATGTTCGTTAATCTCATGTCAGTATTTGATTATTCGATTTTATTTATAACATTCGCAGTGGAGTCCACCGATGTTGTTTCTATTAACCCCATTGTGGGTATAAGAGATATATCATCAAATTTACTTATGGTATTATCGAACATATGTAGTTTATGTTTAAATATTTTTTTTTTTTTTTTAATTCTAATAATGACCTTGCTGACTAATGGTCCTATATAAGACGAATTTAATTTAACAATGTGAATATATCAAATAGGGGGAAAAAAAATAAATTAGGGAACAAAAGCCCCTAAACACAGCTTAAAACCTTTTGTTTAGAAATTGCTAAAAAAAATTTTATACCCTTGCAGAGGGTATTATAAAATTGGTCAGATGTTTGTAACGCACAGAAGGAGACGTTTCCGACCATATAAAGTATATATATTCCTAATCAGCATGAGAAGCTGAGTTGATATAGCCATGTCCGTCTGTCCGTCTGTCCGTCCGTCTGTGCGAATGCGTTTTACTCAGCCATCTTAAGAGCTATCGGGATGAAATTTTTTTTGGGGCTTTTTATTACCTGGAAAAATAAAGTATGAAAATATTTGGGATCGGACCACTATATCATATAGCTCTGGAGGAAACATTTTTGCAAAAACTGGACTAGACATTGCCATGAAATTTACCAATATGATAGTATTTCATATAAAATCTCAGATCCCAAAATTTGAATCCAATCGGATAAATAGAACAGAAGTTACAGCCGATATAAATCGGTTCAACTTGCTGCCTACTACGTCATCATCAAATCAACAGAGCACACGCATGCACACACATACAGACGCAACGCTACATAAACTATATGTGTATGCGTGCGAATCGCGGCATGTGTGTAAAAGGGGATGGGGAAGAAGAAATTGAAATGATATTTGAAAGGTTCTGTGCATTAATGAATTGAGATACAGAAAAACAGTTTGGAACATGTAAAAATATTATGGCCATGGACTGCAAGGGTATATAAACTTCGGCACAGCCGACGTTAGCTTCTTTGATATTTTTTTATAAGAGACGTGGAAAAAATGCCATTTGTCATTTGTTGTTTAAATTACTCAAAAAAAAATTCTCCAACCACATTGTTAGTAATAGCCTAGCAGAAAGTTAGTATTTTGCAAGTTGCACTTTCGTGCTTCAACTTGCTATTAAGCTTACAATTGGAATCATTAAATTAAAGGCAAGTTAAGGCTTGCGCATTTCTGCGGCCCCCTTGCGTTTCTTCGCTCTTTGGCGAAGTTCAGCTTTTAGGTCAATACGCTCTATGCAGCGTTGTCGGTCTTCCTCCGTTTTCAGAGTGGCCAGTAAGTCCACTTCCAGCCTCTTCTGCTGGATTAGCTTGCGTATTTGGCCTCCTCTTTTGGTCTTCTTTGGCTTTGTAGATTTTGTGTTGCGGGCCCGGTACTCTAACGCTTTTTTTAGCGTCGGTGCATCCCTTTGCTCGATAGGAGCAGATTCCGCAAAGGGAGTATCTTCACTGTTCATTCGAATTTCTTGTTGGTTTGTTTTCATTTTATTTTTGATGTCGTTGTTGTTGTATTATCGACTTGTTGTTGTATTATCTTTGTTGTTTTGTTGTTTCTCTCTCACTCTGTCTGTTTTTTTTATTATTTATTTTATTTTTTGTTACTCATTTTGCTGCTGTGTGTGTGCGGCTCGCAACTAGGAAGAGAATTAACTAATTCCGAATGCACACAACTTTAAATGGAAATTTAACAAATTTGCAAATACATTTCCCATGGCTCGAAGGAGGCGGAACGAAAGAAGTGAATTGTTGTGCACAACTAAAGTTGAAGAGGTTTCTTCTTGCAGAGTCCTTGTAGAGTCCTTGTAGGTCCTTGTAGGTCCTTTAGAGTCCTGTCACGGTCGCCATGTAAAAAGGTGGCAAGGACCGGGTTCCATTAGATTTGAAATATTGAAGGCGGACACGTCAGTGTCAGTTGATTGTAGTTTTTAGATTGATTCTTTATTCCCAATTATTCTTTTGCTTAAGCTAAGTTTACATATATATATTCTTGTGTCACTACATACATACATATTGTTGGAGCGCATGCCTGAGTGTCAGTACATACATACATATTGTTGGAGCGCATGCATCAAAGTGCTTGGTCAGCGGTCACACGCTGGCCTGGCTCTAGCTCATATTACGCTTGTGCATACAGTGCTTATGTGAATATATGTATGTGCATATACAAATGCACATACATATATGTTCATGCTTAATTGCATATTTATGTGAATATCAATGTATACATATAAACATATTCAAGTGCACAATTATATTTTAATGCGTATATGTTTAATTGTTTATACTTGCATCAAAGTGTTACAAGTTGAGCTCATTGCATTGAATGATTATTTGTATGAATTAGATACTGCTTTTTTTGTTGCACCACGGCAACACTTTTTCATACTTTTTTTTCTCTTTTATTAACGTAAATTTTGCTGATCTAAAAAAAAATTTAAATGAATTATTAGTTTAACGAAATTTTATATATTTTTAAAATTAAGTCCCTATTTTGGTCAAGTAAAATCAGTTTTCTTTAGTAAAAAACCTAATGGGTATGTAATGCGTTAAGATTCGCTTTGTTGCATTTCATTTTTCTAATAACTAAATTATACAGCAAATCCCTGCAGCATCGATGGGACCAGAGATCGCACCGTTGGATAAATCGTGAGTTAACACACACATGTATATACTATAAATATTTGTTCCATTGCCAACTGGCACAGGCGGCCACATAACCCAAATCTCTCTTGAATTACTATGAATTTTTGAATCTATATTTGCTCTAATTATCGTATTTAAATTTATTTTGCTATATCTTTTTGCATATCTTTATTTTGTAATTTCTTAGAAAATTAAGTCAAGAACACCCTTTTGTTTGGAATTAAACCCATAACTTAAAATTTCGTCATGTTTGCGTAAACTAATTCGTTGGGGAGTCCGTCGCATGAATCCATGACTATGCTGCCGTTACAAATCGTCTAAGATCGGTTAAGAGTCTGTTAGGGGGCAATCAATTACACCGAATAGTTTGCCAAGGTAGGGTGGGTACAGAAAGGGTTAGACCTTTAGCTAATCTGCAGAGAAGTCGTTAGCACAATTAATAGTATCCCGATCTGGTCCAATATTTTGCTTTTTACATCCTTTTAGTTTCTGATAGTGCACTTATATTTTTTCTGAATGATCCGTGCGTATGCCTAGAGTAGGAAAGAACCCCCGCTCATCCGACGAGCTAAGCAAGAGCAACGCTAGAAGTGCACGACCCCGATCTTTAGCATACACTTGTGTTATAGTTAGCAAAGTAGAAAAATTAGGCAGCTAACAACTACACGTGCACATGTATATTACTACAATGGTGCATAGCTTTAGGTCCTGGTCCGAGTCGTCTGCTCTTTCACCCCTTCTTTATCGTTTTCTCTTTTTTTTTCAATTCAACATTTAATAAATTCACATACGAGTATCTGTGTGTTTGCAGTCCAAGGAAAGTGGCCAACAACTCTTTTCGTATTCAGTTCTTAACCCCTTGCAGAAAAAATGAAGTAAGTAAGCCGTCTCGCCGACTTGGGTATACCATACACCAGTAAAACAAATATTTTAAATTTATAATAACAAATGCATTTTCGTATTTCTAAAAAAAGTTTCACATGCTTTTTAAAATCATATCTTAGTATTTCGACCGCTCAAGCATACGAGCACCCCCACCAGCCAACGGCATAACTTGGCTATTTTTAGTCCGATTTTGATAAAATTTGGTATTTTGCTGGACATTAGTATCAAATTTAAGTGTGCTAAATTTGATTACACAAGGTACAAATTTCAAATTACCGGGGCGGAAAGGGGCGTGGCAAAATCTTTACACATAAAAAATGTGCGCAATTACTAAGCAAATATTCATACCAACTATGGTGTCTCTAGATAGAATAGTTATTGAGAAAATCGGTTTTATTTAATTTTCCGGGGCGGTAGGGGGCGTGGCAAAATGTTTACAAATACAAAATGTGCGACTTTCACTGCTTACAGTGAGTCAAGTGATGAGTGGGTGTAGTGGATGCTTTGGACTTGCTTCGCATTGACTAATTTAAGTTGGCCATCGCAATCAACCGGATGTTGATGGACTATTTATTTCTTTGGCCCGTTACACTCTTATCTTCCAGGGAAACTTCTCACTAAGAAAGAATTGAAAGAGAAATTCGTCACCAAAAGAAGATAAGTCGTAAAATGATTTATAATTATATTTCTATCTCGAATTGAGTTCACATAAAACTTGAAATCTTAAAAAAAAGGCAATCGACAATAATCTAGATCCTAGAACTTTTATGTTTGCATTTTCAAATCAAGTTTTTTGACACGCTCCTATTTTTACTTTAAGTTGTAGAGAATTAAATTACTTTGGCAGTTCCTAAAGTATTCTTATTATTATTACATCCATTGAATATTATAATCTGTTATTCAGATCATCTGTGCTGTTGCAGCATGTGAAAGCAATACAGTAATTAATTTATTCGAAATTAAATTAACTTTGTCATAATGAAATTCGCAGTTCGTAATGATAGCATTACCCACAATGTCTTATTATGTACTCAAATATGTCTCTGGCATCAACTGGCTACAAACAATATGTAGAAGAAACTGACATCAAATATGTATATATCCTAAATAAGATAAGGTCTAAATTTGTTTTAATGAAACAAAGAAGTTTAATTGCTTAAATTCACTCACTTAGCTCAAAAACCAAGTTACTGTGGTTCCAAAATCTTTGTTAAAATTTTACTGTTAAGAAGAAATACAAAGTTGTAAAAAAATCTTTAATTAATATTCATTATCATTCAATTGAAAGGAGTTGAAATAATCAGAAGTAAGAACAAATTGCCAAACCTCTGCAATGCGAATATTTTGCATAAAAATCTATTCGATCTAAAAAGACAACCGACTGACATATTTACCTATAGGGTGTAAAAAAACCATTAAGTGGTTACGCCACCCCTGAGGCCCAAAAAACAGGTGAAAAAAAGAATTTTTACTGTGCGATCAGTATACAATGTAGGAAAAATCTTTTATTATACACAGATTGAGGGTACTTTGAAGAATATTTTAAGAAAACAAATTTTTTTTAATAACAAAATGGCGGAGATATGGACCGTCAAGTGCCACCATGATATTAAAATCCTTGCAGGTGGGGTGTCAAATTTCTCGGCTAGGCATCACCTGAAAAAAAAAAAAAATCTGGTTATTCAGGAAGGCTATGGCTATCCGTCCACGTATTTTTTTTTTTTTTTTTGTTTATTTTTTTTGGCGGCTTTATGAAACAAAACGCGCTTTTTCGGGGAAAATTTTTGGATAAAAAAATTCATAACTTCCAAATATCGACTCGGCCGCGCTCACTTCTAAACGCTGTAACTTCGGAACTAATTTGAATACCGATATGATGTAACGCATAAAAGATTCTTGAAACTATAAAAGATTTTTAGAGCAAAAAAAAAATCGATTTTTTTTTCAGGGGTGGCGTAACCCCTTAAAACTATGGATTCCGTATAATTGATTACTGAAAGACTAAATTTATTTTAAGTGATTTTAGATATTTTCTAAGCAAGCATTTCAAAAAAGGAATAGTTAGTTAGTTGTAGCCTCTCTTTTCAGTTTTATTTCCTCTGATAACACGTGATATGTTGGTATCTACGAAATATCGTAATTTTCAAGTACTTTTTTTAACCGAACAAATGTCACATAATTAGCTAAACATTTTTATTTAATTAAATGTGATTTAACTCAATGAATGGTAAATAATAAAAACTTTTTCAATAATTTGTTTGCATGCAACGAAAATTGTAGAATGCATTCCATTTAGCTACATGCAATTTTCATGTCCATTTCAACTTGTCCAACTATTGCTATCCCCCTCGTTTGCATTATAGCTGTCCCTTTCAGCACTTCAATTAGCGTAAATGATTCGGCCTTTTTAAAAATGGAAAAGTGGGAAAAAAAAAAGAAAAACCTTACTCACTGATTCCGTGAGTGGTAAAGAGTTTTAGAAAGACCATGAAAAAAAGATAGTGACAATTTTTATCAGTTGGCAACGAAATTAAATAGCAAAAGGATGCATCAAACACGTGACATTTCGGCTAAAAAGTCTACGTACGTTGGTAAAAAAAAAGGAGGCAAGTGAAGTTAAATTTGACGCATATGCAAAAAGTGTAAAAACTGGGTAAATTGTTGAAAATGCACATCGAAAAGAAAAATTAATATCTCTGCAAATGTCTTTACCCATCAAGCCTGCAAGAACGGAAGAGATTGCTGAAGTCATCAAGGACCTTCGGAGAAATAAAGCTCCTGGCATAGGCCGGATGTGCAATGCCACTCTGAAAGCCCTGCCAACACGGGCTCTTATCTACATAGCACTAATATTTAATGTTATTTTAAGAGTGCAGCACTTTCCTAAGCAGTGGAAAATGGCTGCAATCATAATGATCCATAAGCCATAAGCCCGTATCGACCAATAAGTCTCCTGCCCTCACTCTCTAAAGTATGGGAAAGGATTATTGCGAACCGACTAGAAGACACAATTACTGAACGCCATATCTTGCCGGATCACCAGTTTGGCTTTCGCGAGGGACACGGAACTGTGGAACAAGTTCATAGATTGGCGAAACACATTCTACAAGCCTTTGATGATAAGGAATATTGTAACGCAGTCTTCATTGATATGCAGCAAGCTTTTGATAGAGTTTGGCATATGGGTTTGCTGAGCAAAATAAAGAAATTATTCCCAGCACCACACTATAGTGTCCTTCGATCATACTTAGAAGGCCGGCAGTATATGATTAAGGTCAGGAACACATTCTCCAACGCTTACTTTATGAGAGCTGGAGTCCCACAGGGCAGCGTACTGGGTCCACTACTCTACTCAGTGTATACTGCAGACATACCGAGACCTAACGAAAATCATATGGTTTCCCCCAGCAAAGCTCTCCTTGCCACTTATGCGGACGATATCGCCTTTCTTTACAGCTCAAAATGTCGCTCTGACGCAGCTTCTGGTATGCAGGAATATCTCAACACGTTCTCAGCTTGGTGTAAGCGATGGAACTTAAAAACCAACGCACAGAAGGCTATAAATCCCTGCTATACACTAAAAACGCTCAGAGACAACACACAGGCTATACAACTAGAAGGCGTAACTCTCGAACAGCCCTCGCAAGCTAGGTATCTTGGCATCACGCTCGACAAACGCCTTACCTTTGGCCAACATCTTAAAGCTACAGCAAAAAAATGTGGCCAAAGAATGCAGCAATTAAGGTGGTTGATTAATAGGAAAAGCACTATGTCGCTCAGGGCCAAAAGAGCAGTATACGTGCACTGCATTGCTCCAATCTGGCTGTATGGCGTGCAGATCTGGGGAGTTGCGGCTAAATCCAACTACAAATGAATACAGGTGCTCCAAAATCGCGCTGCGCGGCAAATAACGAACTGTCCATGGTACGTGCGTGGATCCACCTTACACCGTGACCTCAACCTCCAATAAAACAAATATTCTAAATTTTTAATAACAAATGGCTTTTCGTATTTTTAAAAAAATCGGTTTGCATGCTTTTTACAAGCATATCTTAGTATTTCGCTCACTCAAGCATACGAGCACCCTAGCGCCCTCACCAGCTAACGGCCAACTCCGGCCATATGGAAAAACGTTTATATGCATAACTTGGCTATCTTTAGTCCGATTTTGATCAAATTTGGTATTTTGCTGAACATTAGTATCAAATTTAAGTGTGCTAAATTTGATTGCACAAGGTAGAAAATTACGGGAGATAATCAAGTTTTTTCAAATTACGGGGGCGGAAAGGGGCGTTTACACATAAAAAATGTGCGCAATTACTAAGCAAATATACATAGCAACTATGGTGTCTCTAGCTAGAATAGTTTTTGAGAAAATCGGTTTTATTTAATTTGCCGGGGCGGTAGGGGGCGTGGTAAAATTTTTACAACTACAAAATGTGCGCATTTACTTAGCAAATATACACAACAAATTTTGTGTCTCTAGTTGCTATAGTGTTTGAGAAAATCGGTTTTATATAATTTGCGGGGGCGTTTGAAATAAACTTGATCAGTGTACATACTACACGAGTCTACATACCAAATTTGGTGGCTCTAGCTCTTATAGTCTCCGAGATCTAGGTGTTCATACAGACGGACGGACGGACAGACGGACATGGCTAGATCGTCTCGGCTGTTGATGCTGATCAAGAATATATATCAGGGACCGTAAATAATGATTATTATTTTTTTTTTAAATGAAAAAATCATTTACTTATAGAGGACTTAGAAAAGAATAGATTACACCAATATATTTAATTCGATACCATCTATGCATTTTTGGAAAGATTTTTAAAAATTCAATTTTTTCAATTTTCTTCAATAAAGATCATTAATTTTGAGTAATTTAATAAGAATTATCCATAAAAATCTTTTTTGATCAAAAAAAATAAAAATCAAAAATAATGATTAAAAATGATTTTTATTTTTTTCGCTCAAAATAAAACTCACTTTTGAAAAACGGCTTCTATGTTAAATATTTTCAAAATATTTTTGCACATCCTTAAAAAGGAGTTCAAGGACTACCCCTCTATAAAATTTTTTTTTTTTTTGCATTAGTATTAACACCAATTTTATCATTGTTTTCATTTTTCATACATTTGTCAAAAGCTAAAGCTGATGATTTTTATTTTTTTCGCTCAAAATAAAACTCACTTTTGAAAAACGGCTTCCATGTTAAATATTTTCAAAATATTTTTACATTTTGGTTGGTTGAAACTTTACATATTTTTGCCAATAGCTTAGAAAACCGTCCACTGTGCGACGGAGCACAGCTTTAACACGCGTCGAGATTGCATTGGGCCTACCCGCTAAGCTAAGCAACTGTACTATTTATTGCCCCGCTTTACAGCGATACCCTATAGTAGCGTATAATAAAATTGGGTATCTTCAATCTGTCCATGCTGTATTGCTCTGTTGTACTTTCTGTTTTCAAAAAGATATTAATAATCTTACAAAAACACAATATTATTTAAAAAAGATCCGGCTTTACACCGAATTGCATAAAAATCTTACAGAAAATAACAGGGTATAGCGCATTCGAAGACACTACTTTATTGGAAATGTCTTAAGCCGCGAGTGTTACTGAATCAAACATATTTTTGTTATTTCTAATTATGATCATTCTTTATCGTGTTCCGAGATGGGTCGTAAGCGTAACTCTATTTTGCGAAATTTGTTTGCATTTGACGTGGAAAAAAATGTTTCGGAGTGTGAACTTTGCAAAATGTGTTTCACTGGCAACTATGTTTGCAATTTAAAAAGACATCTAGAAGTGAAGCACAAAAAAGAGTATAACGAATTGGCCGAACCAACTGAAGCGCCTGAAAAAAAGAAGAAATTTTCTGTTGTTTTGGGACAAGAGGAGGTTAAGAATGCCTGTATCGACCTTGTCACCACCGCGAAAGTACCGCTGGCTGTATTGGGCTCGGACGGTTTTAAGACTTTAACAGCTCAAATATTTCAAGGGTTAGACATGCCATCTGTCAATTCAAGGAATGTTATGAGATTAGTTGAAGAGAAATATAGCCAAATTAAGAGCGAAATGGTCCAAGCCTTAAAAAACAGAATCCTCTGCCTCAAAGTGGATACGGCCACACGGTGCAACCGCGGAGTGCTTGGTGTAAACGTTCAATACATTGATGAAGGCTTAATGTGCATTAAGACATTGGGATTGATCCAGTTAAAAGCATCGCATACATCCCAAAATATATGTGCTGAGATCAAGTCTATATTGACTGATTTTAGCATATCCAGAAAGCAAGTCTATACCATCACAACCGACAATGGTCGAAACATGATAAAGGCAGTGGAATTACTGAACAATGATTCCGAAGATGAAGAAGACGTTGCTGAGGACTTGGATGATGATGGACTGCTAAAAGATCTTAAAATTTATTCAATACGTTCGATGAAATGTGCAGCACATACGCTTCAACTGGCGGTGAAGTATTTTTTTCAACGGCACGAATCTGCTAGCTTCATTAACAAAGCACGAAAGATTGTGAAGCTTTTAAGAACACCGGCATATAGGTAAGATTGATTTCAATTATAGTTATAATTAAATATTTATGACGTTTTTTTTATTTTGAGTGTAGGTATCTAATAACGGAGGAGTCATTGCCACAACCAATTTTAGATGTCGCGACTCGGTGGAATTCCACCTATAGTATGTTGAGTCAGCTTAAGAACTTTGAAGACTTTTGTGAAAGGCGCCTCAAGTGTTCAATGAAGCTAACAACGACGGAGTGGGATGACCTAAAAAGACTCGTTACTACCCTGGAACCGGCATACACAGCTACTATCAAGCTACAAAGCGCCGAACTATTTATGGGTGACTTTTACAAACTGTGGTTGGAGCTCAACTGCTGCAAAAAACTTTGAGCGTGTTGCAGAAGTAAAAACTTAGGAGTGCATCGCTGAAAGGGAAGTTGGCCTCTTAGGGACTGACTCGGTAATTTGCAGCATATACTTGGATCCACGGATAAGACGGGTATTGCTGCAAAACCCTATAAATGTTATGCTAGCTAAAAGCAAGCTTAAGCAGCTTTTTCTGCAAATATTTCATTTGAAAGAACCTGTAAGTTTTTCCGTCATTGAAATATATAAAACGAATGCTAATAATTTTATTTATATTTCATTATTATTTCAACTGCCGCCGTGTGCAGACGTGTTTTTTAATGCACTCCGCAAAAATTGAGTGTAATAAAAAAAAAAAAAAAAAAGTCTGCGTTTGCAAAAAGTTGTGTAGGGCTCTCAGTCACCTCAGAGACGCCTATTTACAATCATATTGCTATTAGATTGCTCTAATAGCAATAAATACTAAGTTGCAACAACAAAGTGCGTAATTTTTACAAAAGCCATGTCCACCAATTCGGGCCCAAGCTCTCTCAATCCCCACCAGCAACAGCTACAAGAACTAATTGTACAACAACAACGTGAGCGTCGACTCTCGGTCCAACGCAACAACGCGTACTTTTCGGTGGTGTCGCCGACCCCACCGAATGCTAACGTAAGCAATAACACCGAAAGTGCCAGCCACTCAGCAATTAACAGCAACCTACCGTGGAGAGAGCAGTGTGCTTCTCCATCAATATCGATAACTGGGTCACCGATTGCACCAACCAGCACCGTCAGCTCGTTGACAGCAACTACTGCAACGTCTGCCGAAGTATTGACCTGCCTCAAGCCGTCAACGACAAGTCGCCCAGAGTCAGCCACAATAGTAAACCCAACGACTTCTGTCCAAACTGGAATGGACAGATATATTAAAATAACTAAGCGGAAGCTAAGCCCGCAAAAGAAAAAAAGTGGCAATACGCCGAAAATAACCAAACCAAATGAACGAGTAGCACCCCTTAGCGGGAATCGTTTTAAAATTCTTGCCGATCAGCAAGACGATCAAGCCGGCGCTGTAGATAAAGTTAAATCGGCTAGACCACCCCCTTTATACATCCGTGGAGCCAACTGCAGCGCCCTGATTTCGAAGCTAGTAGAAACAGTAGGGGCAAATAACTTTGTTGTAACCCCTCTCAATAGGGGTAACATTAAAGAAATTAAATGTCAAGCCCAAACTGAGGACAATTTCCGCATCATCGAAAAGTACCTCCGTAATGCTAACATCAACTTCTATACCTACCAACTAAAAAGCAGTAAAGGGCTCCAGGTTGTGTTAAAGGGGATTGAGCCATCGGTCCCTACTCAAGAAATAGCAGACGCGTTGGTCGAAAAAGGGTTTGCGGTCAAGTCCGTTGTCAACATCATCAACAGGAATAAAGTCGCACAACCGCTCTTTAAAATCGAGCTCCAACCAGATGCAAAGCGGTCGAAGCCAAATGAAGTGCACCCGATCTACAACCTACAGCTTCTACTGCACAGAAGAATCACCGTAGAGGAGCCCCATAAGAGACGCCAACCACCGCAGTGTAAAAACTGCCAGGAATACAACCACACCTCTAACAATTGCAATCTTAGGTCAGTGTGTGTTGGCTGCGGCGAACATCATGAAGGTGGAATTTGTACCAAGGACAGAAACAACGTCGCACTAAGACTATGCAGCAACTGTGGAGGGAACCACACGGCCAACTACAGAGGATGTCCTGTCTTTAAGGATCTTAAATCACACCTAAACGGGCGCAAACCCCCAGCCGGACCAAAAATCATCTTCAACGCCTCCAAAACTACACCGGAGGTTTTCTTCGCCAAGGCTGTTAGATCATCCAACATGACTGCTACAACCAGTCCTAGTGTATCCTTCGCTAGTGTGCTCCGAACTGGACAGACGGAGCCCGCGAAAGAGACCCCGTCACTCCGCCATCTACAGAATCCGCAACCTAGCGCACCAGAGCTTGGCCAGCAAACTCCAAGTGGTCTAGAGGCCCTATTGATCTCACTCAATCAAAACATGACCACTTTTATGACGTTCATGCAAAACTGTATGCACGAACTAATGCGGAATCAAAACCTGCTTATCCAGAAGCTTATCGAGAATAAATAATGGCTTCCCTACGTCTATGTCTTTGGAATGCTAACGGCATCTCCAAGCACAAAAATGAACTGCAACTATTCCTAGACTCAAGTGAAATCGACGTTTTGCTGATTTCGGAAACACATTTAACATCAAAAAATAATTTTCAAATACCAAAATATACCTTCTACGCAACAAACCATCCAGACGGAAAAGCTCATGGCGGGACCGGTATCCTAATCAATAACCGTATAAAACACTCGTTCCTCAACAGATTTGAAACACAGCACCTACAAGCAACTGCTATAACCGTCCAAACCAGCTGCGGCAACACTACATTGGTCGCCCTGTACTGCCCACCACGCTTCTCAATCTCTGAAAAGGAATTTACCGATTTCTTTAACACACTCGGAGATCGCTTCATTGCAGCAGGGGACTATAACGCCAAACATACGCACTGGGGATCTCGCCTGGTAAATCCTAAAGGAAAGCAGTTGTACAACACAATAGTCAACCCTCTCAATAAGATGGATTGCGTCTCACCGGGTAGGCCTACTTATTGGCCCACAGATCCACAGAAAGTGCCTGACTTGATTGATTTCGCAGTAACCAAGAGGATTCCACGTAATCGGATCACTGCGGAAACACTACTAGATTTAACTTCCGATCACTCTCCAGTGCTATTCACATTATTAACAAGACCTCAAGTACTTGATCGCCCATATAGGCTTACAAACAACAAAACAAATTGGCTTAAATTTAAAATGTACATGAGTGCCCACATTGACTGTTCGCCGAAACTGGATGCTGCAGAGGACATTGATATGTGCGTCTCTGCACTTGAGTCGATGATGGGAGCTGCAGCAAGAGTATCTACTCCACATGCCTCTTCTTACACCAAACCTGTTGACAGGCCTACGAACCGGCGGATAGAACAATTAGTAACGGAAAAACGACGTCTAAGAAGAGAATGGCAGATTACTCGATCACCAGCAGCAAAACTTCGCCTAAGGCAAGCTAACCGCAACCTCTCCAAGGCGTTAAGACAAGAGGAAAAATGGGCTCAAAGGAAATACATAGAAAAGCTCAGTCCAACCAGCACTAAACATCCTCTGTGGAAAGCCCACCCAACTTTAAGCGCTCCTACAGAGACAATTTCACCGATAAGGAGTCCAACCGGTGGATGGGCCCGCAGTGACGAAGAGAGGGCAAACGTATTTGCCACACATCTTAAAATGGTTTTCCAGCCAAATCCAACATCAAACTCATCTGTACTTCCCCCTTCGAACACATTAACGGATAGTGAGTACTCGGAACTCCAATCGGACGAGATCACTGCAGTTATTAAAAACCACATAAAGCCGAAAAAAGCCCCTGGCCATGACCTAGTCACACCGAAAATGATCCTAGAACTCCCTATCATTGCAATACAATATATCTGCAAACTGTTCAACGCTATAATAAAAATTGGCTACTTCCCAAGAACATGGAAAAAGTCCACTATCATCATGATTCCTAAAGTGGGAAAGGACAAAACCCAGCCATCATCCTATAGGCCAATTAGTTTGCTGCCATGTCTTTCGAAGCTTTTTGAAAAGGTCCTGCAGATCCGCCTAAACTCATTTCTGGCATCGGAGAACACAATCCCTTCACACCAGTTTGGCTTCCGCGAAAAACATGGTACAATTGAACAAGTCAATCGCATAACATCCGAAATACGAACAGCATTCGAACTAAAAGAATACTGTGCGGCTGTCTTTCTCGACGTTGCCCAGGCTTTCGATAGAGTTTGGCTGGAGGGTCTGATGTTCAAAATCCGGCAAAAACTGCCACAGTACACACACAAACTCATGGAATCTTACCTTTACAATAGGAAATTCGCTGTAAGATGTAATGGCTCCGTCTCCGCTGATTTTGAAATCAAAGCTGGTGTACCGCAAGGCAGTGTACTCGGGCCATTGCTCTACCTGCTGTACACTGCAGACTTACCAACGAGTTTAGGACTTACAACGTCCACTTTTGCCGATGACACGGCAATCCTTAGCAGATCCAAATGCCCAATACAAGCCTCTGCAAAACTAGAGGAACACCTTAAGGTGGTAGAGGAATGGCTAGCAACCTGGCGTATCCGGGTCAACGAGCAGAAATGCAAACATGTTACATTTACGCTTAACAGAAGAAACTGTCCAGCTCTAATGCTAAACAACGTACCAGTTCCTCAAGCCGTGGATGTCACTTACCTGGGCATCCACCTAGACAGAAGACTAACTTGGCGCAAGCACATCGAAGCAAAAAAGTCACAGCTTAAACTGAAATCGAGTAGCCTACATTGGATCATCAATGCTCGGTCCCCTCTACGTCTGGAGTATAAAGTCCTCCTATACAACTCCGTACTGAAACCCATCTGGACTTACGGAGCCGTACTATGGGGAAATGCAAGTACCAGCAATGTCGATATTATACAAAGAGCGCAGTCGAAGATTTTAAGATCAATCACGGGGGCCCCGTGGTATATACGAAACGACAACATTCAAAATGATCTAAATATACCTAGCGTAAAATCTGAAATAGGTACTCAACAACTAAAGTATTCTGCGAAACTGGATGCACACCCAAATGTTCTTGCCAATTCCCTTACGCGAACTAATAATAGAACTCGTCTTAAAAGAAATGACAGACCAACCCAATAACAAGTGATTAGGGCCGCCTGCAATATCCCCAGGATTTATCTTAAGTACTAGTCTAAGAAAAATATCTCAAACTTGTTGTTAGGCTCTAATTTAAGAGTAGATTCAACAAATATATATTAAACGTTAAAAAAAAAAAAAAAAAAATTTATATTTCAGATCTTTGCAACAGAAGTGCCTTGCTCAAGTACCTCCTTGGCATCCACATCGTTTGAGGCAGACATCGCATTAACGCAAAGTTCAAACACCTGCTCTCTGTTGAACGATTTTTTGCAAACCATTGAGGTAGCTTCGGAAGACGAAACTGACGATGGTGAGCGATCGGATATGCTAAAGAAGGGGTATGCGGAAATTGAAGCCTATAGCCCGAAGCCAATTTCCTTGTCCTCCAATATAATGGAGTATTGGGAGGAAAAGCGCTACGTATACCCAAATCTTTATCAGCTGGCCAAAGTGGTGCACTCGGTTCCCGCAACACAAGTGAGTGCCGAAAGAGCGTTTTCAGCCCTTAAAATGCTGTTGACGGATCAACGATGTAACATCTCCGATAAGTCACTGGAACAACTGCTTTTTGTCAAATTAAACAGCAATAATAAAAAAAAAATTTTTGTTACTGAATATGAATTTTATGGAGGGGTAGTCCTTGAACTTCTTTTTAAGGATGTGCAAAAATATTTTGAAAATATTTAACATGGAAGCCGTTTTTCAAAAGTGAGTTTTATTTTGAGCGAAAAAAATAAAAATCATCAGCTTTTGACAAATGTATGAAAAATGAAAACAATGATAAAATTGGTATTAATACTAATGCAAAAAAAAAAAAAAAAATTTATGGAGGGGTAGTCCTTGAACTCCTTTTTAAGGATGTGCAAAAATATTTTGAAAATATTTAACATAGAAGCCGTTTTTCAAAAGTGAGTTTTATTTTGAGCGAAAAAAATAAAAATCATTTTTAATCATTATTTTTGATTTTTATTTTTTTTGATCAAAAAAGATTTTTATGGATAATTCTTATTAAATTACTCAAAATTAATGATCTTTTTTGAAGAAATTGAAAAATATCGAAATGTAATGATTATCAAATAAGTTTTTTAATATAACTTATAATGATTACGGTCCCTGATATTTTGGGATGTATATATATATATACTTTATGGGTACATTTTGGCGACTTTAATATACCATTTCACTCTATGGGTGTATGGTATAAAAATTCTTTCGGGATAATATACCAAAAAATGTTTTGTATATTTGCATAGTGTGCATATTTTATTTTTCGAGTTTTTCTAGGGTTAATTGCTGTTTTTCTTACCCCATTGCATTTGATCTTGACCAAGTTCAATGGAGCGAATAAAATTTCTCAGCTTTGAATGTTTGAGCAGACTTCCTACACTTTATGTCCTGCACTTTATGTCACTAGCAGACAATGAAACAGACAGGAAGACAAGATCCTTTCAATACTAACCATCTTAAGCAGATATTTTAGCATTGCGCATACGCCATGTTGCATCTGTAATTGCAATCTAATTACCAAAAATGTAGCCCAAATTCTGTTTTCAAGTGTGTCGGTTAAAGCAAATGCAACACCAATAACAACAACAAATTGGTTAGAACAAAAAGCAGTCAGCTGCATTTGGCATTTAGCACAAATGCACAGTGGGAATGGTAATACTAAGGAAATGACATTCCTTTAATATCTTTTTAGGACAAATATACCTTGCATCTGAAAATGTAACTCAAGTATTTATAACTGTCATTAAGGAGGGAAGAGAAAATGTTTATTCTTTCTTTACTTTGTTCAATACCTTTTAATGTTTATTTAGAACTTATTTAGATTGCAAACCGCTTAAAATGGCCACCTTTTTAAAAAAAATTGAACCAAGGTACAATATTTAACTTCAGCTTTTCTCGATTAAAGGCTAGCAGACTGTAGACACAGCTATGCGAATGCTTTTGTGCCCAGCAACAACAACTACAGTAAGCCACAAAACAGCAATTTCCCAAAAGCTGCAAAATGATTAAGCCTTTTTCTGTTGACCTACAAACGACTTGAAACTGAATGAGTGGTGCAATTTTCTGTGTCAGAGTTGGACAATGGATTAGGCAAATGAAGACAGCCTTGGCTTAGGTAAAATGACCTTGTATTGATAAGATATCATTTGTTTTTAGCCATTTATTTTCGTCCATTTTAATCCCATTTGCGGTTCTCTTCTCAATATTTAAGCCATGGCTATGGTTAGGGGATACAAATAAAAATGACCATAATCCCATGACCAAGCCAAAAGAAACGAAGAAAAACATCAACATCGACTGAGAATAAACTTATTTTGCATATGAACAAAGGATCTCGTTGCTTAATTGACCAAAATACTCAAAACATGGCCGAAGGCTTGGACAGCTGTCACTTTGGATTTGACTGTCAATTGTTTTTTAGCTAACTAATTCATGTCAAGAACAACAAAAAAATATTCTGCAAAATTATCCAGAAATTATCTTAAATTATCTTATCCAGAAACCATTAATCTTAATTATTATTATGCCCAAAAATTTTGTATACAAGTCGTGCGAAAAGTTTTTTATATATTTCGGTTTTTTTTTTTTTTGCTTTTTATGTTGTTTAAGCCGCTGATGGGTTTCGGTTCACTTTGTTTAGAATGTTCAAGGATTGTCAGCCAAATCAGGTGCAAAACGTGATGTGCTTTTAATAAATAAAATAAACAAATAAAAAATAAACACAATAAAAAGACACCAGAAAAATAAAATAAACGAAGCGTAGGAGAAAAAACTTTTAACGACGATACAAGAACGGTAAACGGTAAACAAAATCAAAGAAAAGCCACAGGGAAATGGTGAGCAGTGAAAATTCCTATATAAAAATCTATATATATTTGTACGACAACAGAGAAACAATTTTTCTAAAGAAGAGCACGTTTTAGGTCCTGGCAATGGTCCTTTTTCATCATAATGACGATATTAATGATGATAAGAGTGCTGATGCTGAGGCTGATGCTCATGATGGCTATGGCTCAGTTGAGTAATGTTCAAATGTCTCTGGACTAAAGGTAAAGTTAAATGTTAAAAATTAAGCAAACTCTTAATGCACTTACTTATTTGGGGTTCATTCAAAAGTTCCTAATGGACATTCGACTGGGGCTTATGTTAGCTAAAGAAACGCAACGTGCCACATTACTTCGACTCGATTGAGGATTTTGGTATTTTATGAAGAAGCGATTTTTTCATGAGAATTTTGGCTTTGAGGAATATTCAAATCAAAAATTGGTTACGGACTTTTTGTACAAAATAGGCCAGGTAAAATACAGAATTTTCGTCAATCAGGAAGTTTAGGTTTTAGTAATCAAAACAAAACACACAACAATTCCACACAACAAAATAGTTTTTTCGTGTTTTTTGTTAAAATATAAATTTTATTAATAGTATTTAAAATTCGTCATGTCTGGCCGTAAATTTAGTCGCAAGGCTATTTTCGAGTATTTTCAGATCTGTAAAAAAGGTATAAGTGTTTAAAATTTCTTCTCAAATATATCGCGTTAACATAACTATTTCAGGAGTCTCGAGTTCCTGTCAGAAACGTCCTCAAAAGGTTAAGTTAAATATCAATAAATATGCATGTGATAAAATTGTAAAAGGAGTTCGGACCAAATCGGATATACCAGAATCGTCATTTGCCAGTTATATGCGCCAATCGCCAAGTAGTATTATTATCGAACAGAATACATCACGTCAAAAGGATGCTAAGGGTGATAGACTTTTCGAGCAAGATCTCGCTGCCTTAAAGCTAAACAAATATAAAGGGATCCTGAGAGATTATTATTTAAACCAGCGTTTGAAACAGACGGCAGAAGAGGAACGTCCTACACAATTATCAAAGATGGTAGTAAAACTAAATGACATAATGTCTCTGAATGTGGCTACTTCTGAACCTAAGGTTAATCAAAAAAAAAAATTCAATGATAAATATTATTCTAAAAGCATTAGCCAATGCATTGACTTTAAGCCACAAGGTAAAAGCAATATGAATCGTTGGTATATCAAATTGCCGCAATACTTTGATATTTCCGAAAATAAGGAACCATTAAGACGGAAGGATGACCAGGGACGTTCAGAAAAACTTCGAAAATTAGTGGAACTACCAAGGATTTCAGCAGAAAGACGTAAACCTTCAATATGTTCGATCCCCAATGAGGAAATGAAAGTCAGTGAGAAATGCAAACCTCAGGAAACTTGGCAATTTGGTAAGAGTTAAAGAATTAAAATTGGTCCACAAATTAAACCGCTTAAAAACTATTTGTAGGTTCATTAACTGTTCCTCGCCTGGAACTTTAATTGAATTGCCGACGTTATAATGTGATCTTGGATTTGAATATGTGTTCAGAAATAAATGCCTATTTGTCAAGAATGATTTCTATGATATCCATCAAATGTAAAGAGTTTCTCCCTAGATTCAGTTCATAGGTTTTTTATTGTGAATGTGGCTCCATGCCCTTCTTAAGAGACACTGAATTTCATTTTGTATTTATATGGTATGATTAATTTTTTTGCTCCTTTTGAAAGAAGGTCACGAGTGGTTTAGGTTATCAATAAAATTGTATAAAGAAATCCTCAAATTGATTGCACAATGGCCCCAACTCTCTAAAGCTCATTTCCTTTTTTTTTATCTCCACTTACACTCAAGTGCCTGGCCATGTGTTTGACTTTTGTCATACCCATCCACTTCATAAAGAAGTCCAAGTAGCGAAACACCACTACTTCTACTACATTATATATACTCAGGACAATGCGAAATTGTGAAGAGCCTGTGAAAGCGAGGCACTCGAAAACTTAGATAATTAAAAATACGATATTGAAGTGCAAAAAAACTGGAACGGAATGGTCCAGTCTGTCGTTGGTCTCTACTCTTCGTCGTCGTCGTCGTCGTCGTCGTCGTCGTCATCATCATCCTGCACTTAGCCAAAGATATCTACTTACAAGAATGGAAGGGGGCAAGGGTGATGCTGACACTGGAAATGCTGACAAGCTGCCCAAACAATCGAAGCAAAAAGAATATAGAAAGGAAAAAAAACCAAAAGAAAAAATGCAGTCTGTGAATCTGCTGTAGGCAAATCTGAACAGGATGTGGATGCAGGGTAACATCCACTAGGACATTGCGAATGCTTATGGGTCTGTGTGTCTGGGCTTCTGTCTGAGTTTGTGTGTGTTTTCTTGTGGAAAGGGACAAGTCATGGCAACGTGATTTCCCTTATTCATTTATTGAATGATTTATAAAAAGAAACGACTATTGTTGCATCGTCTCACTCTATACAATAAACTAAGGAAGTATTACATATATAGTAAGACGTATCAGAACTATTCTCTTTCCTAAAGTCAAGCGCTGAAATTAAGATTTTTGTTAACTGCTGCGTAATTTTTTCTGAGGTGTCTAATTGCTATTATAAAAACATAACTCATAGGATTACTAAGACAGCTGGATACTCTACGTTTAGATTCTATTTTCTTGAATTTTTATGAGCTATGCTGCAGAGGATAAGAAGTTAAAATATTTTTAAGTTTTGGGTTAGTTAGATAAGAAATATAATGTGTTGGATTCTCATCACTTATTTTATACTTGAACAAATTTTTGTTTTTAATTGGATTAATAACATGAATGTTATTAGATATTTATCGTATATTGTAACGATCCTTTCTCGTCCTTCGGGATATTTATAATATCTCTTGGGCTAGGTTCGGCACAACAAAATTTATTTTGTGCCCCGGTGAAATCAGAACAGCTTTGTTTATTGATTTGGTTTTTATAATACGTTTATTTGCGATCGTTATGGGCTTGATTGGCTATGACAAGTTTCTCTGCGGTAGGTCTGGACTTGGACAGCGTTGGTGCGTTACTTTGAATCCCTCGTCGTCGCTTCTTGCCTTCCTCTTGCTTCTGTTGCCGATTATTGTCTCGGTCTGTATCATATGCTTGAGTTGTGCTCCACACCTCTGCACCCTTTCGCTATGCTCGTTGAGATGGCCCTTGTTTTATGGCTTTGGCAGGATGTTCCTCAATAATTGGTATTCGTCAGGATATATAGATCCTGGAATTTCGGCAGTAGGATATATCCTCGTGCCTACCATTGACTTTGGATACTCCTGGAAATGCTTGGCTTCTCTCCCACTCACTCTAGCTTGGGTACGGTGTTTACTATCCTTATTTAAGGATTTGTTGCTGTCGAAATGAACTGTACAGGTTACTCGTAAGGCCTGTATAGTTCCTTGTTTTTCCTTTGCTCCTTCTGTTTCCTTGATAAGTTCTTAAGGTTACTCGTAAGGCCTTAATTACTTGTTACTTGATCACTACTTGATGACTTGATGACTTGATGACTTCATGTTGCCTTTATATAGGCAGTTCCCATGGCCTCAGGAACACATTGGTGTGGTACCGCTATACAGCTGGTACATTTCCATCAGCCCTCTGCTTTCACCCACGCATTCCCTTGTTGCTATGCGTGGTGAAAGTCCCGTAAATCTTTGGCGCATATGTCCACTTTCTTTGTGGCTGCGCGCCCATTTATTCCTTGTCCCTGTCTTTCTTATTTGTACATATTGACTTGCATCCCTTTCTTATGCTGGCGTCGCCTTTCTATTGGCCGCCCATCGTATCCCGTTGGCTTTCTCTGCTTTCATCGCTGCCTTTGCCCGTCGCTCCCTTTGATCCACTTGTCATACCCAATTTCACACATATTCTCTCCTTATTATATTTACATACATATATATGACAATTATATTAACTTAAGCTATTGTTTAACGATAATCATATTGATTAAATTAACATATGAAATCGTTTAATTTCCCATACAATGCACATTCATCCGCATATCGTATCTATCAGATATGAGGGCTTCCCCATTGTTCATCCCTCCCCCTTCGGTTCGCATATTCCCCTATCCAATCTACAAACCATTATCGTTTCATACATGCATACATGCCCCGCACCCGTCTCGTGGGCTTGCTTGGCCCTCACTTTGTTCTCATAATTTCGGCAGTTCATGCTCTCACTGCTTTGATCTCTTGTGTGTGACGTAGGCAGAGAGCACCCATAAGCCACCGGTACTCCCTCTCGCGGTCATACACGCATAGCACACATGTATTGTAAGTGTATGCTTGTACATGCAATGTACGTCAATGCATGCATTTCTATTGTGGCCTCTCTGTGCTCTTAAATTGTCTCACTGGGCCAATGCCCTTTTTCGCTTGCCCTTATTTGCTCTTACATAGCCGATTTTATACATTATGCCTCCCACGCATCTTCCCGCTTGTACGAAATTTGCCATCGGTCGTATGCGGCTCGATCATCATGCTCGATCGTACGTCACAGGTTCGATCGAGCCATGTTGGACCTGGTTGCCCGTCGTATGTATGCATATTGGTTTTTTTGCATTCTGCTTCCCACGCATCTTCCCGCTTGTACGAAATCTCTCGCGGTTGCGTGCGGTCCGATCGGTCGTGTTTGATCGTAGCCGTATCGTATGTCGTGTAATTTCCAACTTCTCACATTATGCTTCCCACGCATCTTCCCGCTTGTACGAAATTGCTCGCGGTTGCGTGTGGTTCGATCCATTGCATTTGATCGTAACTTATTTGCGTTGCACTGGTTCGATCGACCAGTGCCAATATTGGTCGTATATCGTACATCTGGTTCGTGTCTCGGCTATGTCTTGTATCGTATATCGTACATCTGGTTCGTGTCTTGGCTATATCTTGTATCTGGTGCGTTATTCACACCTTTGTATTGCTTCGCTGTTGGTTTGTTGTGTGGGATATTATTATGATTTATAATATTCCTCACACTCCCCCTTCTTCGGGAGTGATTTGCCCTCCCCTGTCCCTTGTACCTTGTGTTTGTTTCATGCATGTTAATTTTTTCATCTGCGAATTTGTGCATTTTATATGTTTGCATTTGTAGCTTTGGCCTGTGTTTTGTGTTTTTTTTTCTTTGGTTTTGGCTTGTCTTTTGCTTGTTTTGTGTGTTTTGCTTATTTTGTGTTTTTCTTTGGTTTTGGCTTGTCTTGTGCTTGTTTTATGCCTTTTTTTTTGTTTGGGGACTCAGCTCGCATCTTTTATTGGCCAATTGGCATCTTCTAATGTTGGCGATTACTGAGTATCTTTTCTTAAATGTTGTCGGATTAGGGCATCTTTTCACTGTTTGTTCCTTTTTTTTTCTTGGCCCGTTCCGCATCTTTTTTTTTATCAGTGTCTTTCAGCTATTTACCCTACTTATTATATCTTCCTCTTACTCTGAGATGCGGTTTGTGACTTTGCTAGTTTTTCGATACGATGTACTTTGAGATTTTCAGCTCTAATTTCATGTTTTTGAGTGCTCTGTTCAGCCGGCCGGTCTGTGCAGATTTCTCGCCGCCATGTCATTAGAGTCGTCCATACTCATTGCTCATCAATTTTCATGCCATCCTCTTCCTCGCATACTTGTTGCTTCAATTGGCTGATGTGTGCTTGTCTGGTTTTTTTCGTTTCTTTGTGCCGTATTTTGCATATGACCGGAGACGCAAAGCCTATCACTTCATATGGGCCTCCAAACTTTGGTGCCAGCTTTGCTGCGAATCCTTCTGCAGCATTTGAAAGGTGGTGTTCTTTTGCCCATACCGTTGCTCCAATCACTGGTCTCCATTCTCTTCGTCTCAGATTGTAATGGCGGGCCTGATCCTGTGCCGCCGTTTCCAGATTTCGCCGTATTAATTCGAACAGCTCTTGCATTTGTTTCACCTTCGCGTCTGGTGGTATCGTTTGCTTTCCTGTGCCTATCGTGACATTATCGTATAGTGCACCCGGCATTCTTGGTTCACGCCCCTGTATTACATACGCTGGCGTGAATCCTGTTGCCTCTGATTGGCTTGTATTCACTGCTAGAGTTATTTCTGGCCAACTTTCATCCCAGTTGCGTTGATTTTCCCCCGTAAACTGAGCAATCATTGTTTTTACTGTTCTATTTGCTCTTTCGGTTGGGTTTTCTTGTGGCGTGTACGGTGCTGTCAGTTGGTGTTGGCATCCCCATTCTTCTAACATTTTTTTGAATATCCTGCTAGTGAATTGAACTCCATTGTCCGTTATCACCATTTTTGGAGCTCCGAATCGAGATAGTATCCTCTCTCGAAAGGCCTTAACTAGACTTTCTGCCGTTGCCTTCCGCATCGGTATCAGTTCTGTCCATTTCGAAAACCTGTCAATGATTACTAGTAGCATCGAATTTCCGTGTTTCGATCTTGGCAACGGTCCTACAAAGTCAGCGCATACTGTAGCCCATGGTTCTTCCGGTATTTGTGTTAGCATCTTTCCCGCTGCCTGCTGTTGGCTGGGTTTATATTGTTGGCATATCGTACACTTTCCTACAAATGTCCTGATATCTCGTTGCATTCCTGGCCAGTAATATCTTGCTGCGGTCCTGGCAGTAGTTCGCCTGCTCCCTGTATGCCCTGCTGTTGTTGCCGTGTGGTTTTCGGCCATTACTTGATTACGTAGTGTTTTTGGCACACATAGTTTCCAAGCTACCACTTCTTCTTGGCCTGCTCTGTGCGGAATGTTCCTGTATACCTGACTATTTTCTATAATGTAATCCGGATATTTCTGTGGTTGTTGTTTTATTTTTCCCATTATGTCTTGAATCCACCCACAATCGTTGTTTGCTTGTCTTAATCTGGCACCATTATCTATTATTCTTTTGCACCCTTCCATTGGTTGCCTTGACAAAGCGTCTGCGACAATGTTTAATTTGCCCTTTCTGTATGCTATTTCGAAATCGTATTGTTGCAGTTCCAGTGCCCATCGGGCTATACGGCCCGTAGGGCTTTCTATGCTATTCAACCACTTCAACGCCATGTGATCTGTTACCACTTTAAATCGGTATCCTTCAAGGTATGGTTTTAGTTTGCGTATTGCCCATACTATCGCTAGGCATTCTTTTTCTGTTGCCGAATAGTTCTTTTCCGCTGGGTTTAATTCTCTTGACAGGTATGATAGCACTCTCTCTCCATCCTCAGTGTTTTGTACCAATATGGCTCCTAATCCCATGTTACTTGCATCCGTCTGGAGCACAAACGTTTTTGTGAAGTCTGGACATGCCAATACTGGGCCACTCGTCAGCCTTTCCTTTACAGCATCGAATGCTGCCTGATGCTCCTCGCTCCAGTGCCACTTTGTTCTCTTCTTTAGTAGTTCGTTCAATGGGTGTGTTAGTGCTGCAAAACCTGGTACGAACCGTCTGTACCAGGATGCCACTCCTAAGTACTGGCGTAATTCCTTTGTGCAAGTTGGTGGTTCTAATTGGGCTATTGCGGCCACCTTTTCTGGGTCCGTTGCAATACCGTTTTCTGTCACCAAGTGGCCTAGAAATTTTAGCTCTTTTCTAAAGAATTGGCACTTCTCGGCATTAATTCTCAAGTTTGCTTCCTTCAATCTCCTGAACACTTCTTGTAGATGATTCATGTGTTCTTCGATTGTTTTGCTCACTATCACAATGTCATCTTGGTATGCGAATGCGTTTGGTATCATTTCTGGGCCAATGACTTGGTCCAGTGCGCGTTGGAAAGTTGCTGATGCTGAGTGTAAACCGAATGGCATTACTTTCCATTGGAATAACCCCTTCCCTGGGACTGTGAATGCCGTCATTGGTCTACTTTTCTCTTCTAACGGAATCTGCCAGTATCCGTCCTTCAGATCTAAGCTGCTTATGAATTTTGCTTCGCGTAGTTGATTCAAGATGTAATCGATGCGTGGCATTGGGTATGCATCCTTTATAGATTTTGCGTTAATCTGTCTAAAATCTACGCATAATCTCCATTTGCCTGTCTGTTTCTTTCTCACCATCACTATGGGTGAGCTATATGGGCTTTGTGATGGTTCTATGCATCCCATTGTCAACAGTTCGTCGACCTTTGCATTGATTTCTCCTTGTATTTTCGGGTTTTTCGGGTAATACCTTTGTTTTATTGGGATATCGTCCTTCATCGTTATGCGATGTATCCCCACCTTTGACAGTCCCTTAACTTTCCCTAATTCCTTCAATTCCTGACTCAGAAAGCTTTGTATTTCTTGCTGGTCACTCTTCTGAGTGACCATGATGGATATTCTTTCTACGCGCCTGCCCTGTATTCGCCTTACTGTCGGTATTTGCACTTTGTGGCCACCACACGATATTTCTGTGTTCATAATCCGGAGGAAATTCCACCCCAATATTAGCGCATCCATTCCTTCTGGCATGACCAGAAATGGCATGTGGATTTCCTTGTGTCCGAATCTCACGCATCCTGTCCATTGCTCTTCAATGTCTCGCACCTTTCCGTCTGCCATGTATACCTGTTTGTGTGTGTTCTCCCATTTTCCCTTATTCCTCACTGTTTCCAATATCTGCTTGCTGATGAAGCTACTCGTGGCTCCGGAGTCAATTGTCGCTTTCATCTGTATTCCTGCTATCTCGACAATCGCTGACAATTGATCCTCTTCTTCTACTAGTTGGCCTATTAGTGGTGCGGAGCTTGTTGGCTGGGTCCCTGCTCGCCCCTGATAGGCTGGAACCGCCTTTCGTTTCCCGGACTCCAACAACATTCTTTCGTCCTTTTGCCCACTTTTCCACACTGCCAGCAGAAATTGAGTCTCTGATTGTTGCATTCCCTGGCCCAGTGTCCGGCTCCCCCGCATCTGCGGACGTTCTTGTTTTCTTGGTTTGGTCTCGAATGATTCTCCATGCTATTGTCCTGGCATCTTCGGCACTGTGTGACTGGTGGCCCGTGATTATTTCCTCCTCTGTGGTTTGATTGGTTGTTATGTGTTCTTTGAGCATTGTTTTCGCGATGGAACTCGAATCGCTCTTGTTCGAGCATCTCGTGTTCTTCTGCCAACTGCATCAGCTCATCTAGATCTCTGACCCTGTGCGGCCGAACGAATATTTTTAGATCTGGAGTGCAATTTTCCAATATGACCTCCAATTGTTCGTACTCTGGTATTTTTAGGGGTCTCATCAATGTTTGCATATCCACCATATAGTCCTTGAAGTACTCGTTTCTGTTTTGCTTGCGATTTTTCACTTCCTTGTTCCTTCCATGTTCGCCACTGCTTATTGTTTGCGACGTACCATTTGAGTGCCCTATCTTTCAGTAGCTCTGGCATCGCTCTCGGGATCATGTCCAGTTCGATGCCATACATGTCTGCTGACCACTCGATCTGTTCTATGAACTCTAGTGGTCTGGAATTGCCGTCGAACCTGAATGTCCACTCCCTCACTTGTTTTGCCACCTTGGCGTATTCGGTGGTCTTGTTTGTTGTATGTGGTGCCGTTTTCTTGGGGTCTATTGTTTGTCTCCTTATGTCCCTTTTTGTCTCTGCGCTATCTAGGGCTCCTTCGCTTCCCCATCTTGGTGGTAAATATGGTGGGATTGCTAGTGTGGCGATGTTTATTTTCTGGAATTCCTCAGCCTCACTTTCGCGTGTTTTTGATGTGCTTGCTATTGTTTTCAATTTTATATTTTTCGAGTACTTTGTTTCCAATCTATTTATTTCCTCCTTCCAGTCTGGGTCCGTTTCATTCCTTTCTACCCACTCGCCTAGCTGTTTCCTCATTTCCTCCACTGTGCCGGTTATCTCGGTCCCGATCCTTTGGCCTGTCTGTACCAAATCCTCCTTCTTCATGTGGTAAATCCATCCTTTTCCCATTTTTGATCTTTTTATTATTTATAAACTGTATTTTTATTTCTAAATTTCACCAGTATAGCACGTTGGGCGCCAGTTGTAACGATCCTTTCTCGTCCTTCGGGATATTTATAATATCTCTTGGGCTAGGTTCGGCACAACAAAATTTATTTTGTGCCCCGGTGAAATCAGAACAGCTTTGTTTATTGATTTGGTTTTTTTTTATAATACGTTTATTTGCGATCGTTATGGGCTTGATTGGCTATGACAAGTTTCTCTGCGGTAGGTCTGGACTTGGACAGCGTTGGTGAGTTACTTTGAATCCCTCGTCGTCGCTTCTTGCCTTCCTCTTGCTTCTGTTGCCGATTATTGTCTCGGTCTGTATCATATGCTTGAGTTGTGCTCCACACCTCTGCACCCTTTCGCTATGCTCGTTGAGATGGCCCTTGTTTTATGGCTTTGGCAGGATGTTCCTCAATAATTGGTATTCGTCAGGATATATAGATCCTGGAATTTCGGCAGTAGGATATATCCTCGTGCCTACCATTGACTTTGGATACTCCTGGAAATGCTTGGCTTCTCTCCCACTCACTCTAGCTTGGGTACGGTGTTTACTATCCTTATTTAAGGATTTGTTGCTGTCGAAATGAACTGTACAGGTTACTCGTAAGGCCTGTATAGTTCCTTGTTTTTCCTTTGCTCCTTCTGTTTCCTTGATAAGTTCTTAAGGTTACTCGTAAGGCCTTAATTACTTGTTACTTGATCACTACTTGATGACTTGATGACTTGATGACTTCATGTTGCCTTTATATAGGCAGTTCCCATGGCCTCAGGAACACATTGGTGTGGTACCGCTATACAGCTGGTACATTTCCATCAGCCCTCTGCTTTCACCCACGCATTCCCTTGTTGCTATGCGTGGTGAAAGTCCCGTAAATCTTTGGCGCATATGTCCACTTTCTTTGTGGCTGCGCGCCCATTTATTCCTTGTCCCTGTCTTTCTTATTTGTACATATTGACTTGCATCCCTTTCTTATGCTGGCGTCGCCTTTCTATTGGCCGCCCATCGTATCCCGTTGGCTTTCTCTGCTTTCATCGCTGCCTTTGCCCGTCGCTCCCTTTGATCCACTTGTCATACCCAATTTCACACATATTCTCTCCTTATTATATTTACATACATATATATGACAATTATATTAACTTAAGCTATTGTTTAACGATAATCATATTGATTAAATTAACATATGAAATCGTTTAATTTCCCATACAATGCACATTCATCCGCATATCGTATCTATCAGATATGAGGGCTTCCCCATTGTTCATCCCTCCCCCTTCGGTTCGCATATTCCCCTATCCAATCCACAAACCATTATCGTTTCATACATGCATACATGCCCCGCACCCGTCTCGTGGGCTTGCTTGGCCCTCACTTTGTTCTCATAATTTCGGCAGTTCATGCTCTCACTGCTTTGATCTCTTGTGTGTGACGTAGGCAGAGAGCACCCATAAGCCACCGGTACTCCCTCTCGCGGTCATACACGCATAGCATACATGTATTGTGAGTGTATGCTTGTACATGCATTGTACGTCAATGCATGCATTTCTATTGTGGCCTCTCTGTGCTCTTAAATTGTCTCACTGGGCCAATGCCCTTTTTCGCTTGCCCTTATTTGCTCTTACATAGCCGATTTTATACATTATGCCTCCCACGCATCTTCCCGCTTGTACGAAATTTGCCATCGGTCGCATGCGGCTCGATCATCATGCTCGATCGTACGTCACAGGTTCGATCGAGCCATGTTGGACCTGGTTGCCCGTCGTATGTATGCATATTGGTTTTTTTTGCATTCTGCTTCCCACGCATCTTCCCGCTTGTACGAAATCTCTCGCGGTTGCGTGCGGTCCGATCGGTCGTGTTTGATCGTAGCCGTATCGTATGTCGTGTAATTTCCAACTTCTCACATTATGCTTCCCACGCATCTTCCCGCTTGTACGAAATTGCTCGCGGTTGCGTGTGGTTCGATCCATTGCATTTGATCGTAACTTATTTGCGTTGCACTGGTTCGATCGACCAGTGCCAATATTGGTCGTATATCGTACATCTGGTTCGTGTCTCGGCTATGTCTTGTATCGTATATCGTACATCTGGTTCGTGTCTTGGCTATATCTTGTATCTGGTGCGTTATTCACACCTTTGTATTGCTTCGCTGTTGGTTTGTTGTGTGGGATATTATTATGATTTATAATATTCCTCACATATATCTATCGTCTTGAGCAAGTATTTTGAAGATCACTTAAACGAATTTTAGTTAAATAAGCTAAGAACTCGGTAAAACAGTTGGTGAAGCCTTCGTTATATTTAAAAGTAATATTTCTAGAATCTGTAATTTATAATCTATATTATTATACAAAAAATATATTTTTATTTTTTTAATATTTCTAAATTGCTGGTAAATACATAAGTTAAACCGCGTCTTTTAGTCTAAAAATATTTTGGAGGAGGAAAGTCTTTGCCACCTGAATAAAAAATAGAAAAATACATAACATTGCGAATTAAAAATTAACTCTTAATTTATAGGGAAGTGCGTCAATGAAGAATTAATTGGGTACACGAAGCCAAACTTCCTGCCGTGACAGTTTGAAAAAGTTTTCAAGTTTTGCTGTTTGAATGAAAGCCCGTATAATTACTATTAATCACATTGATCAAAACTATTTTTATCTTCATCTTTAATGTTATCAGCACTCTTCACCACTGTATTTGCTATTTTGCTGTTTTTCTCTTACTGTACATTTGAGTCAATTACTCCAAACGGAGATTGTTAATTGTTTTGCTTTCTGCCCGCCCGCTCAAGTGCAAGGCAAACACAACACAACAAAAGTCAAGTCACATCCTCCTCTTGCCTGTGTGTTTATCTCTCTGACTCTCATTCACTGTGTGTGTGTTTGTGTGTGTATTTGTCTGTGTGGTTTGAGGATGAGGCTGGTTGAGTTTTCCATTCCATTTTGTTTCATATTATTTATACATCCCCTCATCTCGTCTCTTTCTCTTAGTGTCTACTTTTTTCACTGTTGCTACTGCTGCTGTTTCTTGTCGTTTTTGGCCTTTGTTTGTTTGGGCCATCTTGGTGGCCGCGTTAAATGGCGCGTTTAACATTCGGTTGTCATCTCCCCTAGCTTCCAGTCACACACTCTCAACTGACTTACTCTTAGTATCTATTAGAGTCCTGCACGAATACAGTCATTTGCCTCAGTCTTTCAAATACTTACAAATTTTTCTATATTTGTTTTGATAATATTGCTTCGGAACGAATGAAACGAGATGAAAAGTCTCGAAGTTTTGTGTTTCGTAGTTTAATTTTCAAATATATAAAGGAAATAGTCTCAGATTATTCATATCTTCACAAAAAATGTTTGAAAATGTGTTAATAGTTATTGTTAAGATATAATTGTTAAATTTTTAATAAAATCATGTTTTAATTTTTATTAAATAATCTAAATATTTTTCTAAAATGAATTTATTTTAAGATGTTTGATATTATATACATTGAGTCTGCTGTCACAATTCGGTATACCGAGAACGAGCAAGACATTTGAACAGTACTTAGTACTCGGTTCGGTTTTCGGTATTTGCTTCTTGATATGCTCGGATTTGTTTTACCGGATTTTTCAGTATGCCCTGCTCGTTTAAACTCATTCGTTCGTATGAGATGCTTGATATACTCGATTTACAAATACGAGTAAGTGTGAAAACGAGTTCCGAAAGTGTAGAGGGATTTTGTTTTGCATTTCGAATGTACTCGTGCATATCTCTAGTATCTATGAAGTCTTTCTTTTTTTTTCGTTGGTTGTTCATTGTTGCTCTTGACTTGTTGTCGTGTCTCTTGCGTAAACTTTAATTGACTGTCAGTTCATTGAGGTAGGTTTTAATTAATTTTTTGGACCATACTTGGATCTGGATATGTGTCTGACATTGCTTGGCTTTCAGTTCCCCTAGGGGTACTATATCCATTTGTATGTATGTATTTAGTTAACTAAGTGGTACGCTAAGCATGACACTCAAATGTCCAGCTAATTGTTTGTTCAACAATTTCCCCATTTTTTCCATTTCCAAACGTGCTGCACTGTGAGTGGCAAATCAATATTTTTCGGCTCTTTTTTTTTTTTTTTTTGTTTTCCCGATTTCATTTGTTTTTTACACACTCTCAAGTTCAAGTTTTATTTTCATTTGGAACTTCTACATCAACAAGTTCTTAACGCAATTTATTTATGATCTTTTTGGAATGGCTTGCAAAAAGTAAAAAGTGAAATTGAGGATATCTTACAAAGTAATATACACTGAATAAACAATGAAAATTAAGTAAATACATTATGACATATACATTTAATGTGTTTATTTTGTGATTGATTCTTTATTCCAAATTATTCTTTTGCTTAAGCTAAGTTTACATATATATTTCTTATGCTGGACTTATGCGACAGCTACAAAGAGAGAGAGTGTCAGTACATACATACATATTGTTGAAGCGCATGCATCAAAGTGCTTGGTCAGCGGTCACACGCTGGCCTGGCTCTAGCTCATATTACGCTTGTGCATACAGTGCTTATGTGAATATATGTATGTGCATATACAAATGCACATACATACATATGTATATGTTCATGCTTAATTGTATATTTATGTGAATATGTTTATGTGCATACATCAATGTATACATATAAACATATTCAAGTGCACAATTATATTTTAATGCGTATATGTTTAATTGTTTATACTTGCAACAAAGTGTTACAAGTTGAGCTCATTGCATTGAATGATTATTTGTATGAATATACTACACCTCCCCTTTTTAGAGAATAACGTAATATTATGGAGTTATTAATAATCATTAGATAATTAAGTAAAGGTAAAATAAGGGTAAGGTAAATGTGTATATTAGGGGAAAAAAAAATTTTTTTTTTTTTTTTGTTTGTGCTTTAGTTTGTGTCTGCTCAGACAAATTTTCTTTCTCTCTTTCTTTTCGAAATCATATGAATATATTTTCAATAATAGATGAATCCATAAAAAATTTTTATATATATATTTTTTTTTATTTTTACCTTTTGATATTATATATTTATTTTATTTTTTTTTTGAAAGATATCTATATATATATATATTCTTATTAAAATTTTTTTTTTGGTTTTTTTTTTGTTTTGTTATATATATTTTTTTTTTTTTTTGTGTTTTATTTGTTAATCCTTTTTAGTCTATCCCTATGAACTTTTTGTTCCCTATTTTTCCTATTCTTTATAACTACATTATTATTTTTTTCTATACTAATGACCTCAAACGGTCCTATATAAGAAGATTCTAATTTATGACCTGTTTCATTCTTGAGATAAAATTGGTCTCCTATTTCTATTTTAAAATCTAATACTTTGCTATCATTTATTTCTTTTTGCTTAATTTTATTTTTTTCTAAAAGAATTCAAGTTCTCTTACACGCGTATTCCAATCCAAACTTAACTTCTTTAGAATAGTCTTCTATATTATATATTGGATCTATAGTATTAACGCTATTAAATTGTATTGGTAGGTTACTTTGTCTACCCAATACTTCATATGGACAATAATTATGTGTTACTGATGGTGTTGTGTTAAAACAATACACGAAATACTGCAACCATATGTCCCAATCAGTTTTATCTACTGAAATATATGAACGAATGTACTCATTGAACGTCCTATGACTTCTTTTAACGGTACCTAATGTCTGGTGGTGGTGTGCTGTAGACGTTATGTTGTCTATTTTTAAATACTTGCACAAGTCATTTATAATGGAATTTTTATATTCTGTTCCCATGTCCGTAATGAACGTCTTCATTGGACCGTACTTCAGAATAAAAGATTCGACTATGGCTTTTGCCACAGTTGTTGCACTTTTGTTTGCAACAGGAATTGCTACTAAATACTGTCAGGTCACATATTAATGTGATTGCGTATTCATTCCCATTTTCCGAACGTGGTAGTGGACCAATTGTGTCCACTATCACTCTGTCAAAAGCATATTGTGGAGTTTCGGTTATAATCATAGGTGATCGTGTATGTTTCGTCGTTTTCGACGTCAGGCATTTTGGACATTTATTAATGTACTTTTTTAAATATTTAGTCATGTTTTTCCAATAATATCGTCTCTTTATTTTTGCAATTGTTTTATTTATGCCTGTATGACCTCCTTGAACTGGATCTTCATGGAATGTAGACAATATAGCTTCTTTTTCTTCATCGTTTTGGATGAGAGTCACCGGCTTGAGTAGCGCTACTCTTAAAAATTGTAAAATTTGATTGCCCATATTTTTGAAAGATTCTATTGAAATAGTTTCAAAGATCTTTTCGCTCGGTGCCACTTTGACTTTGGTGATACTATGTATACCGGCTTCTTTTTCGAGCCTTTGAAAAAACTGATCTAAGTCGAGAATTCCATTGGTATACATATCGCAAATGTCAATTCTTGCTATAACTTTCTTGCCATGTTTGAATGTGGTCGAGGAATCAGTTATTCGCAAGGTCACTACTTTTCGTACTTCGTCATTTACAATAACGTCATATACGTTGGGCTTGGAAGCTTTTTCAAGATTTTGCCTTGGCAATAGTTCTTGTTTATTTTCTGCGCAGAAATTGTTTTGTCTAGCGTGTTAATTTAGAACTAGGATTAACCATAGAAAATAAATATGTTAAAGGTCTGTGATCAGTTTTAACTGTAAAGTGTTTGCCATAAATATATGGTCGAAAATGTGTTATTGCCCAATGTATTGCTGCTAATTCTTGTTCTGTAGTACTCTTATTGCTTTCACCTTTAGTGAATTCTCGTGATGCATATGCAACTGGGAGTTGGAGTCCATCATAATTTTGAGTTAAAACTGCTCCACAAGCGTGTTTGCTTGCATCCGTGATTATGCAAAATTCTTTGCTAAAATCTGGGTACTGTAATAAATTTGGTTCAACAACTTTCTTTTTTAGATATTGGAATGCTTTTTCACACTCTGTTGTCCATTCATTCATCCATTCTTTTTACATAATCTCGTTATGTGCCGTGAATATTCGGCGAAGTTTTTTATAAAACGTCTATAGTAATTGCAAAATGCAATGAATCTTCTAGCGCTGTCTGCGTCCGTAGGGACTGGGTAATTATTGATGACGTCAAATTTTTTGTCATCTGGTAAGATTCCTTTATCTGTGCACCTATGACCTAAAAATGTCACTTCGTGCATAAAAAATGAACATTTTTCTGGATGTAATTTGAGATTATTTTTTCTACAGAGTTTGAAAACATGTGTTAAATTTTTAATCATATGTTGCTCAGAACAACCAATAACGATTAAATCGTACATATATTGTCATCATTCTCTGAAACGAATTAGGCGCTATTTTTAACCCAAATGGTAATCGCGTGAAGCGATATGAACCATTGCTTGTTGAAAAGGACGTAATATTTCTTGAGTTTTCCTCAAGTTCAATTTGATGGAAACCTGACATTAAGTCAAAAATATTTAGCTCGACCCAATTGAGCAAGAATATCATCAATTCTGGGGAGTGGGAATTTATCTGACAGCAATTTCTTATTTATTTGGCGATAGTCAATTAGTAATCACCATTTTTTCTCTTTAGAGCCCGAAAGAGCTTTCTTCGGGACTAATAAAAGTGGGCTATTATATGGTGATACAGACGGTTCAACAATATTTTGTTCTGCTTGGCTATGCGGACATCGATAATTTTTTACATATACTGGCTTATCATCATTAAGTCTCAATTTTTGCTTATAAAAATTGTTTGTTGTGATTGGTTCGGTCTCAAGTCCGAACACATCACTATACTCGGTGCATATTTCTTCAAGTTGCTTTTTAAACAGAATTGGAAAATTTTTCTTTAATATACTAATTACGGACTCTTTTCTATTGTCTTCTGGGTTTTGGACTACATCGTAGTTCGAAAGTGATTCACATTTTATGTTCCCATCGCAGGGGATTGCGAAATCTTCATGAAGTATATGAAATTTATATGGAATAATGTATTTGTCTGTTTGTAGTTCAATTGAGGCTAATCCTTTGGATTTTATTATCCCTTCTCCTATGCCTCGAATATCTATAATTTTATTTGTATGGATGTCGTGAAAGACATCAGTATTTTCTTTTATAATTGATATATCTGCACCTGTATCAATCAGAAATGTTAAATTTTTATTTGTTGAAACATTTTTGAATAATACGAAATTATTGAGACTCAAGTTAACCGTATATATTTTGGTTTTTAGCGCTGAGTATCTGGAGGTGTCTGGGAGTTTCCCGAAGTAGTGTCTTGTGCTACTCGGACATTGGTGTTGTTATAACCATTCTGTTGGTTATTTGGGTTCTGTCTGTTATTGTTATATCCATTTCTACGGCCGACTCTTCGGTGGTGTGAATGATTTCTGCCTCGTTGGCTTTGTGGGTATCGTTATTGTTCCAATTCGAGTTGTTTCTCCAGTTACCATTATTGCTATGGCGGCGTCTACCGCGGTCATTATGCTGGGCATAAAAAATGGTATTATTTTGGAAACTTTCTGTGGAGCCCGACCCTACTGAAAGAGTGGTAAATCTAGTGATGGCTTCTTTAGCTGAATCAAAGTTTCCTGATTCCATTAATATCTGGACTCCTTGACTTTTGGTATGACTTACCATAGCATTTACTGCCACTTTGATAGTGTATTTTATTGCTTGCTCAATTGGAAGACCATCCGAAATATATGCGCCTTTAAGGGCGTCGGTCAACTCTGTAATCTCCTTTGTGTATGAAACACAGTTATTGGGGTTTCTCTGCAGATTTTTAATTTTTGCTGTTAAAAGATCCACTGATTCACCCTTGAAGATTGTTGATAGTTTTTGTATTACTTCATCAATCGTTGTTTCAGAGCTTAGGGTATTACCTGCTTCACCTTTTAATTTTGATTTTATGATTTCGATGGCTAGTGCTTCGTGCGGTTCTTTTATGGTGTCAAGAACGCGAAGCGCTCCAAGGAAACCAGGTAGACTTTTAATATCACCATCGAAGTATGGTATCAGCCTGGTGGCTGTACTTATGAATTCTACCCTTGTTTGTGCCATTTTGTTGTTTTCTTTGGGAATTGTTGGTTTGTTAAGACTTATCACTGATGGTTCTTCTTGACTTATTTCTTCATCAGCTGCGTTTTTTTTTCCAGTACCATTGAAGTTTCCAAATCAGATGTTTGTTTAAATTCAATATTGTGACTGTTTAGCACAGTTATTGCTTTTTTTTTGCAATCACTGTGGAACGCATTTGCGGCTGTTTTTTTGCCATGTCTTTAGTTTGCTATAAAGTTCAGTTAATACTGATCTAATAGCTTGAAGATTCTCGGTTATTATCTTCGTGTGTTTGGTTACTGTGTCTTGGGATGTTTCTCTATTCTGCGAGAGGCACTTACAAGATTTAGTTAATTCTTGTGCGTGTATTCTAGCTTCTCCTATTATATCATCCCAAGTAACCATAGTTTGTTAAGATTAATTTCTAAAATTAATTTCTATTTCTATTTTGGATTCTTGAGAACCCATTTTACTAAAAAAAAAGAAATTTGTCGTTTAGACCTTGTAACGATCCTTTCTCGTCCTTCGGGATATTTATAATATCTCTTGGGCTAGGTTCGGCACAACAAAATTTATTTTGTGCCCCGGTGAAATCAGAACAGTTTGTTTATTGATTTGATTTTTTATAATACGTTTATTTGCGATCGTTATGGGCTTGATTGGTTATGACAAGTTTCTCTGCGGTAGGTCTGGACTTGGACAGCGTTGGTGAGTTACTTTGAATCCCTCGTCGTCGCTTCTTGCCTTCCTCTTGCTTCTGTTGCCGATTATTGTCTCGGTCTGTATCATATGCTTGAGTTGTGCTCCACACCTCTGCACCCTTTCGCTATGCTCGTTGAGATGGCCCTTGTTTTATGGCTTTGGCAGGATGTTCCTCAATAATTGGTATTCGTCAGGATATATAGATCCTGGAATTTCGGCAGTAGGATATATCCTCGTGCCTACCATTGACTTTGGATACTCCTGGAAATGCTTGGCTTCTCTCCCACTCACTCTAGCTTGGGTACGGTGTTTACTATCCTTATTTAAGGATTTGTTGCTGTCGAAATGAACTGTACAGGTTACTCGTAAGGCCTGTATAGTTCCTTGTTTTTCCTTTGCTCCTTCTGTTTCCTTGATAAGTTCTTAAGGTTACTCGTAAGGCCTTAATTACTTGTTACTTGATCACTACTTGATGACTTGATGACTTCATGTTGCCTTTATATAGGCAGTTCCCATGGCCTCAGGAACACATTGGTGTGGTACCGCTATACAGCTGGTACATTTCCATCAGCCCTCTGCTTTCACCCACGCATTCCCTTGTTGCTATGCGTGGTGAAAGTCCCGTAAATCTTTGGCGCATATGTCCACTTTCTTTGTGGCTGCGCGCCCATTTATTCCTTGTCCCTGTCTTTCTTATTTGTACATATTGACTTGCATCCCTTTCTTATGCTGGCGTCGCCTTTCTATTGGCCGCCCATCGTATCCCGTTGGCTTTCTCTGCTTTCATCGCTGCCTTTGCCCGTCGCTCCCTTTGATCCACTTGTCATACCCAATTTCACACATATTCTCTCCTTATTATATTTACATACATATATATGACAATTATATTAACTTAAGCTATTGTTTAACGATAATCATATTGATTAAATTAACATATGAAATCGTTTAATTTCCCATACAATGCACATTCATCCCCATATCGTATCTATCAGATATGAGGGCTTCCCCATTGTTCATCCCTCCCCCTTCGGTTCGCATATTCCCCTATCCAATCCACAAACCATTATCGTTTCATACATGCATACATGCCCCGCACCCGTCTCGTGGGCTTGCTTGGCCCTCACTTTGTTCTCATAATTTCGGCAGTTCATGCTCTCACTGCTTTGATCTCTTGTGTGTGACGTAGGCAGAGAGCACCCATAAGCCACCGGTACTCCCTCTCGCGGTCATACACGCATAGCATACATGTATTGTGAGTGTATGCTTGTACATGCATTGTACGTCAATGCATGCATTTCTATTGTGGCCTCTCTGTGCTCTTAAATTGTCTCACTGGGCCAATGCCCTTTTCGCTTGCCCCTTATTTGCTCTTATATAGCCGATTTTATACATTATGCCTCCCACGCATCTTCCCGCTTGTACGAAATTTGCCATCGGTCGCATGCGGCTCGATCATCATGCTCGATCGTACGTCACAGGTTCGATCGAGCCATGTTGACCCGGTTGCCCGTCGTATGTATGCATATTGGTTTTTTTGCATTCTGCTTCCCACGCATCTTCCCGCTTGTACGAAATCTCTCGCGGTTGCGTGCGGTCCGATCGGTCGTGTTTGATCGTAGCCGTATCGTATGTCGTGTAATTTCCAACTTCTCACATTATGCTTCCCACGCATCTTCCCGCTTGTACGAAATTGCTCGCGGTTGCGTGTGGTTCGATCCATTGCATTTGATCGTAACTTACTTGCGTTGCACTGGTTCGATCGACCAGTGCCAATATTGGTCGTATATCGTACATCTGGTTCGTGTCTCGGCTATGTCTTGTATCGTATATCGTACATCTGGTTCGTGTCTTGGCTATATCTTGTATCTGGTGCGTTATTCACACCTTTGTATTGCCTCGCTGTTGGTTTGTTGTGTGGGATATTATTATGATTTATAATATTCCTCACAACCTGTTGTTAATTGAGGAAAAAAATTTTGAAAATGTGTAAGATTTTACTATTCTATGTCTATTATTTCTACATCTGAGTGTGTTAAATCTATTGTTTTTGCACTCGATTCTGATATGTTTATCAGCGCAATTCAGTCCTTGAAAAGTTCGTGGACCCATCCGGGCACGTCTTTTCTTAAATGACTCTTAGCTAATAAACTACTATAAGCTACTTTTATGGATTTTTCAAGGTAAGCTAACCTAATTTGTACTAAGTTTATGGAGCGTTGAGGTGAGGTACTTCCCTCGCTCCTAAAAACCTCAATTATGTCTTGGACTATGCTAGGGTGCCTCTTGTTTATTTTTTCAAAGTACCTGTCACAATGGGTCATTTTTTTTTTATTATATATATATATTTTATCTTTTGTTAAAAAGGTTTTGATTTATCATTGCTTGTGTGCATATGTATTTTTAGATCTTATCTAGATCATTAGCTTGGCTTAGCGCTCTTTTTGTTACACATTTATTGTGTAATAGGTAAGCCTTATATAATACATATGCGCACAATATTATGATAATTATTAATAGTAGTATGTTCGTTAATCTCATATCAGCATTTGATGATTCAATTTTATTTATGACATTTGCAGTGGAGTCCACTGATTTTGTTTCGATTAACCCCATTGTGGGTATAACGGATATATCATCAAATTTACTTATGCTATTATTGAACATACGTATGGGATTTTTGTTTTTATTTATTACAAGTATACAAAAATATGAAATAAAGTTCATAAAGACAGGTTAAAAGCTTTTGTTTAGCAATTACTTTAATTTTTTTTTCATAAATATGTTTTGACCGGTACACATTTGCTTGAATTTGATTTCTATTTGAAATATTAAAGTTAAATTGTTATGGATTCATGCATATTTATTTTTTTATTTAATTTATTCGTGATAAGAGGGAAATAAAATTTATCTCAACTGTGTCTTGCACAGCGAGCCAGAGACGTGGAAAAAATATGGAGAATGTGGTTGGCTCACAATTCAGGTATACATTTCATTTGTTTTATTGTTTTAAAAAAAAAATTCTCCAACCACATTGTTAGTAATAGCCTAGCAGAAAGTTAGTATTTCGCAAGTTGCACTTTCGTGCTCCAACTTGCTATTAAGCTTATAATTAGAATTATTAAATTAATTATTAAGTTAAGGCTTGCGCATTTCTGCGGCTGGAGTAGCTAGTGTATTTCGCCTCCTCCTTTGGTCTTCTTTGGCTTTGGCTTTGTAGATTTTGTGTTGCGGGCCTGGTACTCAGCTATTGTGAGTGGGCGCGGTCCATCGTTGGGATACAGCTCTAACGCTTCTTCTAGCGTCGGTGCTTCCCTTTGCTCGATAGGAGCAGATTCCGCAAAGGCAATATCTTCACTGTTCATTCGTGTTCCTTGTTGGTTGATTGGTTGGTTTTCTTTTGGTACGCTTGATTTATCAGATGGTTTGATTTTTGCATTTGGTTTTGATGGATTGGGCCTCTCATTGCTCTTCTGCCGTTGGTTGTTGCTTTTGTTAGCAGTTTTATGTTTCTCTTTTCGAACACAGAATATTTATAGCATGGAGAGTCGTTGTAGGTCCTTTAGGATCCTTTGTCACGGTCGCCATGTGATATACGCCAAGACCGGGTTCCTTTCATAAAAATAATAATCCAAGATGAACACGTCAGTGTGCATGCATAGTCGTTTTCAGTATGATTCTTTATTCCAAATTATTCTTTTGCTTAAGCTAAGTTTACATATATTTATTCTTATGCTGCGACTTATGCGACAGCTACAAAAGAGAGGGAGAGTGTCAGTACATATGTACATACATATTGTTGGAGCGCATGCATCAAAGTGCTTGGTCAGCGGTCACACGCTGGCCTGGCTCTAGCTCATATTAAGCTTGTGCATACAGTTCTTATGTGAATATATGTATGTGCATATACAAATGCACATACATATATGTTCATGCTTAATTGCATATTTATGTGAATATGTTTATGTGCATACATCAATGTCTATACCATCTAATATTGATAACTTCATTGCTTAAATTACATTTATGCATAAATTATGATAATCTATTGAAAGAGCAATTTACACAAAGCACCTGATGATTCTAACCCATATAGAGTCTTTCAGAGATCTCAAATGACATTACCAGTTGAATGGCATATTGAAAATTGCATAAATGGCGGATTGGGTGGGGAAGATGATGACAGAAATTGTGCCAGCCAGGATTCAACTCCATTGCGCCATCTTTGCCAGAGCATATTCATCATCAACGTCATTTGCAAATTTCGCGGCGACGGCAACAGCAATATCTGCAGAAATTTTTTAAGAGTAACTGCAAGGCAAAGGCAAGACAAGTCGGCAGACAGCTATAGCTTCACAGTTACTTTTAGTGCCAGCCGTATGGCCGCTTCTCCTGCATAAGTGTCGGAGTGCTTGCCGCAAATAAATTTGATTTGCATGTGCAAATGAACGTGGAATTGAATTTTCTTATGCATGAAATGTGCGCATAATTGGTCTATGGCTCCTCAACACGCATTCCCCGTAACCTCTCCCCCACCATTTCATTCACACATACACACAGATACACAACCACACATTCATATACATGCAAGAAGAGCACAGGATCAACAACGACAAACAAAAGCACTCTGAAGGACTCACAGAAGCATTGGGCAACCATCAGCTGTGCAGCCTTTCACGCTTAAACAAGCGCCCCACTTTACTCATGACGGCAAATGCTTTTCGTAATTGCTTATGTAAGTTAAGACCAGGCATGCTATAAACCTATAAATATTTTATGACCGCGCCCACACTCATCTTACAATAGTCAAGACGCGTCATAATGGGCATCGGCACAAACAATAACTACCAGACTAAACATTCCTATGGGAATGGTGTCGTGTTCAGTACATCAGACAGCAAGTCGCCCAATTCTACAATTCGGCAATAAACAGATCAAGATCGGAACACCAGACTTCAAGTCGTCTAAATCAATTCATCGATAAACAGATCCCACGCCAGCGTTGGGACTTTTGGACTCAGCAGACGTCGCTGTCACCAACGACGCCCAACACCAGAGGCTTCATCCAAACATAATCGATCAACCCAAAGTTTTTCGCAACAACCTATAACTATTAAGTCGTCCATGTAAAGGAATGCTCGTGAAGGTTCTAATCCAGAGAATGAAATAGTCATCATCCTTTTGAAATGAGTTAGGCGCTATTTTTAAACCGAAAGGTAATCGCTTAAAACCATACGAGCCGTTGCTCGTTGATAATGACGTTATATCTCTTGAACTTTTTTCGAGTTCAATTTGGTGGAATCCTGACATAAGGTCAAGGCACGAAAAATATTTTGCTCGCCCTAGTTGATCTAAAATGTCATTAATTCTAGGGAGTGGAAATTTATCGGACAATAATTTTTCGTTTATTTGACGATAGTCAATCACTAATCGCAATTTCTTTGAATATGAAGTCGGAGATGATTTTTTGGGGACAAGTGATAATGGCCTATTATATTCAGATACAGAAGGTTCGACTATTCCGTCGGTGATCAATTTTCCGACTTGCTTCTGTATCTCGTTCACCTGACTGTTTGGGCTTCTATAATTTTTGACATTTACTGGTTCAGTTTCTGTTTGTAGAAAATATTTGTAGTGATTGGTTCTGTTTCCAATCCGAATATATCGCTGTATTTGGTGCATAAGCTTGAGAGCTGTGACTTAAATTGTGAAGGAAAGTTCTTTGATAGTTGAGATAATAAAGACTTTTCTCTAGTTTCATTATTAGTTTTGACTACTTCGTAGTTCGAAAGTGATTTATATGCCAAGTTATTTGTATTAATTACTTGATCTCTATCTGTAGTATTAAGTAGTCTTATGAATGCATTTTTTGTTGTTGCTATTGTACTAGCTATGTAAATACCATGTTTAATTTCCTGGTTTGGAATCAATACACTGTCTTCTTGGGAATTTAATTGAATTTTTCTAATAACTTGGGATCTTGCTCGCAGAAGTATTGAGTTGTTGTTATTGTTATTGTGGGCTCGATTTGAGTTACCACGTCCTCGATTATTTCCACTGTATTGACCTCTTCCATTATTATTATAGTTTGTACCATTGTAGTTGTTGTGATTATTATTACGACCACGATAATTATTTCTGAAATTTCCACGTCCACGGTTTCCAACACGCTGAGGATATTTTCTATAATAAAGGACAGTATTTGGTTGTCCAGTTGCTTCCGTGCAACTGTTTACGAATTTGGATATGGCATCATTCATGGTGTTGAATGTGCCAGCCTGCATGATAAGTTTTACCTTATCAATTGCTTGTCTTAACTGCAACCTGTGTAGAATAACTCCTGGCTAACGCAAGGGGTAGTCCGTTCTTTCTAGAGCTTTTGTCATCTGCTCAACCTCTGAAGTATATTGGTTAGCAGTTTTGTTGCGTTGCTGTAGATTCATCAGCTTAGCTGATAATACTTCTACAGTTTCGCCTTTGACATTGCTTCTTAGTCCGGGGATGACTTCTGATAGAGTTGTCTCATTTCCGACTAGGTTTCTGACGACACCTTTTAGCTTTGTTTTTATTATTGAAATAGCTAATTGTTCGTGTTCGCCTTTTATTGATTCCATAATTTCCAATGCATCGAGAAAACTTGTTAGGTTGATAAAATCAGTATTTGACTGTGCCATTGTAATCAATTTTTCTTCAACTACACTCGAGCTAGTGTCTGAGTCTGTAGAATCGTCCAAATCAGACATTAATATAACGGGGATAGTGAGATTATCTATTTCTTCTTCTTCTAAATCCTTTCGAATTGTAGATATTAATAACTTCTTTTGATTCTGGTTCTTCACCAGTTTCAATTGTTACTGCGGTATTGAGAATATTAGGTATTGATATATCGAGGTCGAACTTTTCTCTAATAGTTGTCAAATTGGATCTTAGTCTGATCAAAAACTTTGATACGTGAGACCAATGATCTTAAGTAAGTTTATCTTTGTGTTCATATATTAGTATCCGGGCTTCATTGAAGCATTTAACTAATATTTCCACGTGTTTTCTAACTGTGGTTTTCAGTATCGGTCTATTTTGTGTTAGTGACTTATGCGATTTGTCGAATTCTGCTTTAATGTTTGAGAATTTCTTTGATAATTCATTCCACTTCATTATATTATGGATATGAATTATTTCTTGCATACCATCATAACAACTACTCTACCTAAAATTGGATGTTCATCTACTCTTGATCTAACCTGCACACCCGGAATTGTTTTTAATACTATTCCTTTTTGGGTTGCAGTGCAGTGGAACAGTAGTGAGGTTAAACAGTTAAATGTCTCTATATAAAGGATTTCTAACTCGTATACACTAACAGGGGTACAGTCTATGTGCAGTTTGTACAGTTTATAAAAGCAATTGGCACACATTATAATAACAATTATTAGAAGCATTATGTTTACATATTCCAATTCAATGTTATTTGGTTCAACTTTATTTATCACGTCAGCAGTAGAATCCACTGATTTAACGTATACTAGACCCATTATGGTTTTGTTAAAATTATAATTATAATTATAATTATTATCTATTTTCTCACTGAATTTACTTATCGAATTACTTCTCATCTATTTTACGCCTTTTTCTCTTTTTATTTTTACATATGTCCTACCTATAGTTTCGTATAGATTATCCGCATCCTCTGCGTCAGCTGTATATCCTCCTTGTATAATTGCCACAATCTTCCCGATACGCTGTTCCTTGTGACTAGTCACGGTCGCCATGTATTATATGTATTATTGTATTATGTTCCATTATATTATCCAGTCATAAAAATAAGCATGTGTTCTTTACGAATGTCTTTTATTGAATGAATTTGGTTTTCTTAGCTAAAGACCTGCTAGCTGTCGGCGCAGCGGCAGAGCAGCCGTTTTATATATACATTATATATAAGTAAAGTAACAAAATGTAAGACGGGCAGAGAGTGTGAGTTATGCATGCACATATGTATATTAGCAGTCAGTATGGGAAATATGAGCGATGAATGCAATGAGTGCATATCATATTACGTTTGCACTTGAAATGTGTGCGGGCACTTGGCACGTTGTGGCTGAGTGACAAAGGCAATGCCCTATGTATATTCGGCTATTAAAGTGTTTCCGCTCAATATTTGTGTTGAGTAATAAGAACTCGTATGTGCATACACTACAACATTTCAATTTCAGTTTGGTTTTATTGGTTTGGTTTGCCTTAAAAGTTTTCGAGAGTTAGTCAAAGTTTTCGGGTGGGAAACAATTTAACTACATCTAAAGTTAATCGTATTTGTTTGTCTGATTCAGAAGAAGAAGCACACTGTAAGAGTATTAAAGATTTGATTATTAAGCATTTTGCTTGCTCAATTAAGATAAATATGTATTTGGTTGGTTTAAGTCAAAAGTACCCAAAGGCACTACAAATGTATTAAAGGTCCAAAAGAATTTTTTTTGTGATTTGTTTAAAGTTATTACATCCTCAAAAAAAGAAAATTCAAAAAAATAAAAAAACAATTTTTTTTAAATATATATTTAAAAAAAAAAAATAAAAAAAAATTTATACAAAAAAATAAAAGTTACAGTTGAATAGGAAATATATGGATAAAAAATATAAAATTAAAAAGTATATTAAAAATAATTAATAATAGGTATAATTATGTATGTAAATAAATAAAAATATGTATATACAGTTGTTGAGAATCGAGTGGATTGCGTTAAATTATAAGTTTATCTTTATTAAGTGTCCATACACTTTCAAGGACGGAAAAGGAAGAAGACAAAAATATACAGAGTTACAAAGCATCTTATATCGATAACCTATAACCAGGGATAAATACAGGGCTGCAAACAGAAACATATGGTATTTTCAACACCCTTCCTCAATATGATTCTGTGTGCCAATTACAATTTCTTTCTTAGTTTAAATTCAATAACTTGACACAATGATTATGCTTTTGCTTAGACAAATTTTTCGTTAATATATCAGCTACCATGTCCTTAGTTGATATATAGTCCAGATCAATCTGATTATGCTTTTGCTTAGACAAATTTTTCGTTAATATATCAGCTACCATGTCCTTAGTTGATATATAGTCCAGATCAATCTCGCCTCTTGTAACAACTTCTCGAACGAAATGATGTCTGATGTCAATGTGTTTCGATCGAGCATGAAACACAGGATTCTTGGCCAGAGATTGAGCACTCAAATTGTCTCCAAACAATTTCGTAGATGTCCCAGCGTCTCCACATCCAATCTCGATCAACAATCGCCTTAAATGCAAAGCCTCTTTCGCCGCTGAAGACATAGCCATGTATTCGGCCTCTGTACTGCTCAACGCCACACTGCATTGTTTTTCTGACTTCCAGAAAATAGGGCCACCTGCCAAGAAAAACACGTACCCTGTGTACGATTTGCGGTTGCTCACATCACCGCCCCAATCTGCGTCAGCGTATCCCGTAAGAGCATCTCCACACGATCGATAGTGCAACTTAAATTTCTTCGTTGCCGCCAAATACCTCATAACATGCTTAAATGCTGCAACATGTTCACTGTGAGGTTCCTTATTCCTTTTTGCTAATTTGATAACTGAATGGTAGATATCAGGTCTTGATGTTAATGCAAGCCACATCAACTCTCCGATTGCTGACTGATACATTGTCACATCCTGTATGGCGCATTTCTCGTCACTGCACGCCACTTGGAAACCAGCATCCAATGGAGTAGCAACTGCTCGACATACTTCCATACTATGTCTTTGAAGCATGCCTTTTATGTACTGAGCCTGATTCATCACGATACTGCCTGTATCATCATTCCGGTCTACTTGCATGCCCAAAAACTCTCGTAACGGACCCTTATCGACGCATTCGAATTTCATCGCAATCTTTGCTTTGATTGCGATCATGTCATCCATCTTTTGGCAAGCTATAAGTAAATCATCTACATATATTAGTACCAAAGTCTATCTTTTATATCCTGTTGATAAAGGCACGGCTCGTTCTTGGAGGAAGTGAATCCAAGATCACATAGTGCTGCATTCAACTTGGCATTCCACTCCCTTCCTGCTTGATTCAATCCATATATAGCTTTATTCAGCCTCAAAACCTGTTGTGCATTTGCCTTATCTACATATCCCTGAGGCTGTGTCATATAGACGACTTCGTTTAGGTCACTGTTAAGATAGGCTGTGCACACATCCATTTGGTGCAGATATAGTTTCAGCTCCGCTGCTAAAGCCAAAACTAGCCGTATCGTTTCGTAACGACACACTGGTGAGAAGGTTTCGGTATAATCGACGCCGTATATCTGTGAGCACCCTTTAGCCACCAACCGAGACTTATACCGGTCCACGCTTCCATCGCCACTCCTTTTGATAGTATATATATTGGGTAAATCTACCAGTGTCCATGTCTTGTTTGCCAACAGAGCCTCATATTCCTTATCCATAGCAGTCTTCCAGAATGAAGATTGCTTACCTTGCATCGCATCATCAAATGTCTGAAAAACCCCTCTCAATAGGGGTAACATTAAAGAAATTAAATGTCAAGCCCAAACTGAGGACAATTTCCGCATCATCGAAAAGTACCTCCGTAATGCTAACATCAACTTCTATACCTACCAACTAAAAAGCAGTAAAGGGCTCCAGGTTGTGTTAAAGGGGATTGAGCCATCGGTCCCTACTCAAGAAATAGCAGACGCGTTGGTCGAAAAAGGGTTTGCGGTCAAGTCCGTTGTCAACATCATCAACAGGAATAAAGTCGCACAACCGCTCTTTAAAATCGAGCTCCAACCAGATGCAAAGCGGTCGAAGCCAAATGAAGTGCACCCGATCTACAACCTACAGCTTCTACTGCACAGAAGAATCACCGTAGAGGAGCCCCATAAGAGACGCCAACCACCTCAGTGTAGAAACTGCCAGGAATACAACCACACCTCTAACAAATGCAATCTTAGGTCAGTGTGTGTTGGCTGCGGCGAACATCATGAAGGTGGAATTTGCACCAAGGACAGAAACAACGTCGCACTAAGACTATGCAGCAACTGTGGAGGGAACCACACGGCCAACTACAGAGGATGTCCTGTCTTTAAGGATCTTAAATCACACCTAAACGGGCGCAAACCCCCAGCCGGACCAAAAATCATCTTCAACGCCTCCAAAACTACACCGGCGGTTTTCTTCGCCAAGGCTGTTAGATCATCCAACATGACTGCTACAACCAGTCCTAGTGTATCCTTCGCTAGTGTGCTCCGAACTGGACAGACGGAGCCCGCGAAAGAGACCCCGTCACTCCGCCATCTACAGAATCCGCAACCTAGCGCACCAGAGCTTGACCAGCAAACTCCAAGTGGTCTAGAGGCCCTATTGATCTCACTCAATCAAAACATGACCACTTTTATGACGTTCATGCAAAACTGTATGCACGAACTAATGCGGAATCAAAACCTGCTTATCCAGAAGCTTATCGAGAATAAATAATGGCTTCCCTACGTCTATGTCTTTGGAATGCTAACGGCATCTCCAAGCACAAAAATGAACTGCAACTATTCCTAGACTCAAGTGAAATCGACGTTTTGCTGATTTCGGAAACACATTTAACATCAAAAAATAATTTTCAAATACCAAAATATACCTTCTACGCAACAAACCATCCAGACGGAAAAGCTCATGGCGGGACCGGTATCCTAATCAAAAACCGTATAAAACACTCGTTCCTCAACAGATTTGAAACACAGCACCTACAAGCAACTGCTATAACCGTCCAAACCAGCTGCGGCAACACTACATTGGTCGCCCTGTACTGCCCACCACGCTTCTCAATCTCTGAAAAGGAATTTACCGATTTCTTTAACACACTCGGAGATCACTTCATTGCAGCAGGGGACTATAACGCCAAACATACGCACTGGGGATCTCGCCTGGTAAATCCTAAAGGAAAGCAGTTGTACAACACAATAGTCAACCCTCTCAATAAGATGGATTGCGTCTCACCGGGTAGGCCTACTTATTGGCCCACAGATCCACAGAAAGTGCCTGACTTGATTGATTTCGCAGTAACCAAGAGGATTCCACGTAATCGGATCACTGCGGAAACACTACTAGATTTAACTTCCGATCACTCTCCAGTGCTATTCACATTATTAACAAGACCTCAAGTACTTGATCGCCCATATAGGCTTACAAACAACAAAACAAATTGGCTTAAATTTAAAATGTACATGAGTGCCCACATTGACTGTTCGCCGAAACTGGATGCTGCAGAGGACATTGATATGTGCGTCTCTGCACTTGAGTCGATGATGGGAGCTGCAGCAAGAGTATCTACTCCACATGCCTCTTCTTACACCAAACCTGTTGACAGGCCTACGAACCGGCGGATAGAACAATTAGTAACGGAAAAACGACGTCTAAGAAGAGAATGGCAGATTACTCGATCACCAGCAGCAAAACTTCGCCTAGGGCAAGCTAATCGCAACCTCTCCAAGGCGTTAAGACAAGAGGAAAGCTGGGCTCAAAGGAAATACATAGAAAAGCTCAGTCCAACCAGCACTAAACATCCTCTGTGGAAAGCCCACCCAACTTTAAGCGCTCCTACAGAGACAATTTCACCGATAAGGAGTCCAACCGGTGGATGGGCCCGCAGTGACGAAGAGAGGGCATCCGTATTTGCCACACATCTTAAAATGGTTTTCCAGCCAAATCCAACATCAAACTCATCTGTACTTCCCCCTTCGAACACATTAACGGATAGTGAGTACTCGGAACTCCAATCGGACGAGATCACTGCAGTTATTAAAAACCACATAAAGCCGAAAAAAGCCCCTGGCCATGACCTAGTCACACCGAAAATGATCCTAGAACTCCCTATCATTGCAATACAATATATCTGCAAACTGTTCAACGCTATAATAAAAATTGGCTACTTCCCAAGAACATGGAAAAAGTCCACTATCATCATGATTCCTAAAGTGGGAAAGGACAAAACCCAGCCATCATCCTATAGGCCAATTAGTTTGCTGCCATGTCTTTCGAAGCTTTTTGAAAAGGTCCTGCAGATCCGCCTAAACTCATTTCTGGCATCGGAGAACACAATCCCTTCACACCAGTTTGGCTTCCGCGAAAAACATGGTACAATTGAACAAGTCAATCGCATAACATCCGAAATACAAACAGCATTCGAACTAAAAGAATACTGTGCGGCTGTCTTTCTCGACGTTGCCCAGGCTTTCGATAGAGTTTGGCTGGAGGGTCTGATGTTCAAAATCCGGCAAAAACTGCCACAGTACACACACAAACTCATGGAATCTTACCTTTACAATAGGAAATTCGCTGTAAGATGTAATGGCTCCGTCTCCGCTGATTTTGAAATCAAAGCTGGTGTACCGCAAGGCAGTGTACTCGGGCCATTGCTCTACCTGCTGTACACTGCAGACTTACCAACGAGTTTAGGACTTACAACGTCCACTTTTGCCGATGACACGGCAATCCTTAGCAGATCCAAATGCCCAATACAAGCCTCTGCAAAACTAGAGGAACACCTTAAGGTGGTAGAGGAATGGCTAGCAACCTGGCGTATCCGGGTCAACGAGCAGAAATGCAAACATGTTACATTTACGCTTAACAGAAGAAACTGTCCAGCTCTAATGCTAAACAACGTACCAGTTCCTCAAGCCGTGGATGTCACTTACCTGGGCATCCACCTAGACAGAAGACTAACTTGGCGCAAGCACATCGAAGCAAAAAAGTCACAGCTTAAACTGAAAGCGAGTAGCCTACATTGGATCATCAATGCTCGGTCCCCTCTACGTCTGAGTATAAAGTCCTCCTATACAACTCCGTACTGAAACCCATCTGGACTTACGGAGCCGTACTATGGGGAAATGCAAGTACCAGTAATGTCGATATTATACAAAGAGCGCAGTCGAAGATTTTAAGATCAATCACGGGGGCCCCGTGGTATATACGAAACGACAACATTCAAAATGATCTAAATATACCTAGCGTAAAATCTGAAATAGGTACTCAACAACTAAAGTATTCTGCGAAACTGGATGCACACCCAAATGTTCTTGCCAATTCCCTTACGCGAACTAATAATAGAACTCGTCTTAAAAGAAATGACAGACCAACCCAATAACAAGTGATTAGGGCCGCCTGCAATATCCCCAGGATTTATCTTAAGTACTAGTCTAAGAAAAATATCTCAAACTTGTTGTTAGGCTCTAATTTAAGAGTAGATTCAACAAATATATATTAAACGTTAAAAAAAAAAAAAAAAAAAAAAAATGTCTGTGGCAAATCCAGTTCCTTTACATGTAACTTGTTTACACGATTGTATATTTTCTTGGGACGTACCGGCTTACCGGTGCGAAACAAACGTGGCCTTCCAGGACCGATCTGTCCTTCCTGCCGTATCTCTTGCTCTGATTCTTGTTCTTCCGCTTGGCCAGCTTCATCATCGCTCTGCCCTGAACTCTCATTATCGAAATCTTCAGCGATAAACAAATTCCTCATTTTCCAGATCATCTTTACTTGATTCGTCCCACCGCATTTCCAAACCTGTGACTGTTTGTGCTGGACCTGGGGATTCAACAATCGAAACCACATCATTCGGATCCTTGAACATTACATCCCGTTTCTCAACGACCTCTCGTTTTTCTTTGTCATACAACCTGTATGCTTTTGATACCAGTGAATATCCTACGAGTCGATATTCTCTGCCTTTGGCCTGAAACTTGCTTCGTCGTCTCTTATCTAATGCAACTGCTATCGATCCAAAAATGCGCATACCCTGCACATTGGGTTTCCTTCCAGTCCATGCCTCATAAGGTGTCATACCAACTAAAGCTGCTGTTGGTGATCTGTTTCGAATGTAACACGCTGTCATTATTGCCTCTGCCCAGAGAAACTCCTGCATATCCGCGTGTACAAGCAAACATCTAGCCATCTCGACAAGCGTCCGGTTTGCTCGTTCAGCCACTCCATTCTGTTGAGGGCTATATGGAACCGTCAACTGACGCACAATTCCATGATCCTTTAAGTACCCATCAAAACGCCTGTTGATGAATTCTCGGCCGTTGTCACTTCTTATTGCCTTCAATTTTTGGCCAGTCTGTCTTTCAGCCATCTCTTTAAATTCCACGAATTTCTCGAATACTTCGTCCTTCGATTTTAAACAATAAGCATATATTCGTCTCGACATGTCGTCTATGAATGTCAAAAAATATGAAGAACCGCCTAGAGAACGTTGCTTAAAAGGTCCACATACATCGGTATGTACCAATTCCAAAAGATGCTGAGCTCTATGTTCAGACGCTGACGGGAAAGGTTGAGTATGAATCTTGCTTCTCATACAAGTCACACATGGCTTCTTCTCGGAAAAATCCACATTTTCCATGCCAGTCACCATCCTGCGTTTAACAATATTCATTAGACTTGAATAATTGAAATGACCATACTTGTAGTGCCAATCTTCTGCACTTATTTGTTTCGCTCCAAAGCATCGATTGCCTGTCTCCTTAAACACAAAGAGCTTTCCTTGCCTCTCTGCTATTAGTACCATCTCGTCGTCTTGGCGAACGGTCGCTGAATTTTTGTCGAAAGTCACAGTGCATCGCCTATCGACTGCTCGATCAACCGACATAAAATTCGTCTCCAACCCTGGTAAGTGCAAAACATTTTCCAATTTCAGCTCACAAAATCCTGTTTGTACAAGCACGTCACCTCTGCCAACTGCTTTTATGACGTGGTTGTTGGCCAATACAACATCTTCCTCATGTGCAACATAATTCGCAAACATACTACGCCTGCCACATAAATGAGCCGTTGCTCCCAAATCCACACACCAGCTCGAAGCATCTAGATTTCCTGCCTGTGCCGCAGCTAGAATAGTGTACGATCGATGTTGTGATTGCCGATTTTCCTTTGGCTTTTCTTAAAACTTTGGGCAGTCCCTCTTATAGTGACCTCGTTGCCCACAACTGTAGCACTCTATATCCACCAGAGACCTCTTCTTACGAGTTGGATTTTTTCGCACATTTGCCTGGTATGCCCGTTGCTCTTCTGGGGTTGACATTCTCCCGTTACTCCTGCGATCTCCTTCTTCCAGCAACTTAATCCTTAGACTGTCCAAAGAAGGAAGACTATCACGAGTCTCCATCGCAATAACGAAGTTTTCGTATTCCTTTGGCAAACTTGAAAGTAATATGATCACCGCTAGTTCATCTTCTAGCTTAATATTCACTTCAGCAAGTTTGTCCTTTGTAGAGAAGAACATATTGAGATAGTCGCTCATCTTGTCCTCTTTCAGCTGCAACCCAAGCAACTTTTTATATAGCGACACCCTCCGGACGGGTCCGCTTGGCTCATACGTTTCCTTGAGCTTATCCCATGCTTCCTTTGCTGTAGCACAATTCTTGAGGTAAACCAACTGAGACGGTCTTACACTCAGCGTTATCGTCGCCAACGCTTTCTGATTCTGTGCATCCGTAGGCCTCGTGCTGCCTATGGAGTTCCATAATTCCGCATGGATCAACACGCTGCGCATTTGAACGGACCAGGAATCATAATTCCCCTCCTCCAACTTTTCTATTTGGTAAAAAGAACTCATATTTTACCATGCGCCTTATGCCGTGTGTCTTTCCGCACAATTACTTTTCGCCAGCCGCGAAATATCTACTTAAATTTTTAACACAAATCCTCCTGCCCACACTCGCGTGTATCTGGGCCCATGACCTGTTGAGAATCGAGTGGATTGCGTTAAATTATAAGTTTATCTTTATTAAGTGTCCATACACTTTCAAGGGCGGAATAGGAAGAAGACAAAAATATACAGAGTTACAAAGCCATCTTATATCGATAACCTATAACCAGGGATAAATACAGGGCTGCAAACAGAAACATATGGTATTTTCAACAACAGTCACATGAAATAATTGTACAATTACATATGTATAAATTAACACTTTCCTTGTTCTCCGTAGGAAAAAAATAAAATTTATTGAAAAATGTTTATTAGTTTTACGTTCACAAATCTTTTAATTTACTGGAAGACTTTAAGACAACTACTATGAACAAGGATCGCGGAGCTCCAACGAAGTTACAAGTTGCACTCAGGTTGAAGACTGAATTTGGGTTGATCGATTATGTTTGGATGAAGCCTCTGGTATTGGGCGTCGTTGGTGACAGCGACGTCTGCTAAGTCCAAAAGTCCAACGCTGGCGTGGGATCTGTTTATCGATGAATTGATTTAGGCGACTTGAAGTCTGGTGTACCGAACTTGATCTGTTTATTGCCGAATTGTAGAATTGGGCGACTTGCTTTCTGATGTACTGAACACGACACCATTCCCATAGGAATGTTTAGTCTGGTAGTTATTGTTTGTGCCGATGCCCATTATGACGAGTCTTGACTATTGTAAGATGAGTGTGGGCGCGGTCATAAAATATTTATAGGTTTATAGCATGCCTGGTCTTAACTTATATCTATGAAGAAATATAAAAAATATATATAAAATAAAAAAAATAAAAATAAAAAAAATAATTGAAATCTTAAATATATAAAAAGTCATTACATTTACAAGGCCAATACAAATTAATAAACAAACCAGAGGGCCGGGGTTAACTTCGGGCGTGCCGAAGTTTGTATACCCTTGCAACTTTATGCGGTCTGTAAAAACTATTCACTGTTGCTGAAATTTATATTTTCTTTACACATATCAAATATCTTTATATCGGCAAATATTGAACGCCCCTACTACTACCACATTATAAGTTGCTCGAAGAGCTTGAACTTTATCTACATCTTTCATAATTTCATTACGAAATCTTGTTATAAGGAATTGTGAATTCCTATAAACAATTAGAAACGACGTATTATAGTACGTGAAGGTAATCGACTGATAAACCTGTCTCGGATTTGTTAGGTTTTGAGACTCAAATAGAAATTCTACATTTTGCAAAATACTAAGTTTTGCCAAAACTAGTATTCCATTCTTTGAACTGTGACTTTGCCGTTTGTATGGGAGCTATATAGTCACCCGATCTTGATCAAATTTGGCTCAGCTGACAAAACAAACTGACAAAACAAACACAAAACTGACAAATACCAACTTTTATGACAATAGCTATGAAAATAATGAAGTTATTGAGAAAGTCACTGTTCGTGACTTTGCCGTTTGTATGGGAGCTATATGATATAGTCACCCTATCTTGATCAAATTTGGCACAAATATTAATAGCAATGCAAAACTGACAAATACCAACTTTCATGACAATAGCTATGAAAAGTGGTCCGATCCGGCTGAATCCGAGATATACAACGCCTTCAGTAAATACAAGCCTACATGCAAAATTTCAGCTCTGTAGCTCCAACGGTCTAGGAGGAGTTTGCGTTGATCCAGACGGACGGACTGACGGTCGGACGGACGGACGGACATGGCTATTTGAACTCGTCTCGTCGTCCTGATCAAGAATATATATACTTTATATGGTCGGAGATTCTTCCTTCTATGCGTTGCACACTTCTGACCAAAATTAATATACCCTTTTTGCAAGGGTATAAAAATGATACATAATAATATAAAATTACAACAGAATTCAAAAATAATTATATGAAAAAAAACGACCAAAAAAAAACTTATTAGGTGACACCCGGGTTTGAACCGGGGACCTCTCGAACATATAATATTTAATCAAAGAAAAGAGACTTCCACTGCTTACAGTGTGTCAAGTGGGTGTGGGTGTGAGTGGGTGTAGTTGATGCTTTTGACTTGCTTCGACATTGACTAATTTAAGTCAACCGGATGTTAATAGACTACTTCTTCGAATTGAGTTCACATCAAACTTGAAATCTTAAAAAAAGGCAATCGAAAATAATCTAGATTCTAGAACTGTTATTTTTGCATTTTCAAATCAAGTTTTTTGACATGCTCCTAATTTTACTTTAAGTTGTAGAGAATTGAATTACTTTAGCAGTTCCTAAAGTATTATTATTATTATAACATCCATTGAATATTATAATTTGTATCTGTTATTCAGATCATCTTTGCATTCATTAATTTATTCGAAATTAATTAACTTTGTCATATTGAAATTCGCAGTTCGTAATGACATTACCCAGAATGTCTTATTATGTACTCAAATATGTCTCTGGCATCAACTGGCTACAAAACAATATATAGAAGAAAATGATTTCAAATATGTATATATCCTAAATAAGATAAGTTCTAAATTTCTTTTAATGAAACAGAGAAGTTTAATTGCTTAAATTCACTCACTTAGCTCAAGAACCAAGTTGCTGTGGGTCCAAAATCTCTGTAAAAATTTTACTGTTAAGAACAAATACAAAGTTGTATAAAAATCTCTTATTAATATTCATTATCATTCAATTGAAAGGAGTTGAGAGAATCAGAAGTAAGAATAAATTGCCACACCATTGCAATGCGAAATGTCAAAAACAATATTTTGCATCAAAATCTATTCGAACTAAAAAGACAACCGACTGACATATTTACCTATAGGTATTCAAAGGGTGTAAAAAAACCATGAAGGGGTTACGCCACCCCTGAGGTCCAAAAAACAGGTGAAAAAAAGAATTTTCAAAATCCTTGCAGGTGGGGTGTCAAATTTCTCGGCTAGGCATCACCTGAAAAATCCAAAAAAAATCTTGTTATTCAGGAAGGCTATGGCTATCCGCCCACGTAGGATTTTTTTTTTAATTTTTTTGGCTAAATGGCGGCTGTATGAAAAAAACCATATTTTTTGGGGAAAATTTATGGTTAAAAAAATTCAAAAAATTCGGTTCAAAAAAGTAGTTTCGAGAAAAACGCAAAAAAAAAAATGTACCGCGTCGGCGTCTCAAAATTGCTTCTGTGTCCCAGAGCCACCTAAATTCATCGACTCGGCCGCGCTCATTTCTAAACCCTGTAACTTCGGAACTAATTCGAATACCGATATGATGTAACGCATAAAAGATTCTTGAAACTATAAAAGATTTTTAGAGCCAAAAAAAAAATCGATTTTTTTTTTTTTCAGGGGTGGCGTAACTCCTTAAAACCATGGATTCCGTATAATTGATTACTTAAAGACTAAATTTATTTTAAGTGATTTTGCATATTTTCTAAGCCAGCATTTCAAAAAAGGATTAGTTAGTTAGTTGTAGCCTCTTTCTTCAGTTTTATTTCCACTGAGAACACGTGATATGTTGGTATCTACGAAATATCGTAATTTTAAGGTACTTTTTTTAATCGAACAAATGTCACATAATTAGCTAAACATTTTTATTCAATTAAATGTGATTTAACTCAATGAATGGTAAATAATAAAAACTTTTTCAACAATTTGTTTGCATGCAACGAAAATTGTAGAATGCATTCCATTTAGCCACATGCAAGCAATTTCCATGTCCATTTCAACTTGTCCAACTATTGCTATCCACCTCGTTTGCATTATAGTTGTCCCTTTCAGCACTTCAGTTAGCTTAATTAATTCGGCCTTTATGAAAATGGAAAAATGGCAAAAAAAAAAAGAAAAACCTTACTCACTGATTCCGTGAGTGGTAGAGACTATGAGAAAGACCATGAAAAAAAGATAGTGCCAAGTTTTATCAGTTGGCAACGAAATAAAATAGCAAACGGTAAAGGTAAGGTAGTGTTGTTAAAAAAAGAGGCAAGTAAAGTTAAATTTGACGCATATGCAAAAAGTGTAAAAACTGGTTCAATTGTTGAATTTTTATGTAATTTACATATATGAAAATGCACATCGAAAAGAAAAATTAATTTCTCTGTAATAATAAAAATGCATAAATGTACAAATTGAAATGTAAAGAGAATTGTATACATTGTATATCTTCACTTTAATGGGGTCATTTGCCAATTGAAGCATGACACGGCATAAAGAATGTACTTAACCCAGCTATCTGCCCAATCTCAGTAGAAGCAGTCTAATGATGACATATCGATTGCTTTATCCATGGTTACTTCACAATATCTTTTTTGTGAAATAAATGTAATGAATGCTTTTTGGTTTATTCGTTTTGGGTTTTAGTCGCGACTTTATGCTGACTTCATTGTTGGCGATTTGTTTTCATTTGGCGTTAACAGAGAGAGAGAGAGAAAAAAGATTTATCTCGGAAATCATAAAAAAATTCCGGCATATTTGACAGTATCTGGAGATCCTCAGTATGACTAAAGCCAAAGAGAAGAAAAAATGAGAATATGCTGGTGGAAAGAAATTCAATAACCACAAAAGCTTTTTAGGAGTTGCCACAAAATTTTTTTTTTTTTTTTTTTTTACCTGCGGCGTGAAGACCAAATCGCTTTTAGCTCTTTACGAAGTTCGCAAAAGCATTGGCCAATGGCATGGTGTTTTTTCTTTTTGTGTTCCTAGTTTTCTTATTCCTTCGATTCTTAAATCCTTGCTCTTTTACGAAATATTTTTCTATTTTTCTTTGCCATCCTTTTTTCTTGTTGTGCCTTTTGCGCGTTAACCCGGTTAACAAAAGGGCACCGGGAATATTCCCACAGCAGCTCAATCGAATTTCGCTTGAACAAATTTCGCCAAATCATTTTATCGGCCAGCACAGGAGTCAAAGCCATCTACAAACACAAAAAAAAAGGCAAAAAAAAAAACTGGATAAGGAAAAAGCTTTATATGATTGTGGTTTTAATACTCTAACTTAAGTCCATCAGATAATCTGGAGTTAAAGTAATATTAGCCATTAAAGTCAATATTCTAACAGCTTAAAAATCATCTGATTGAAAGTCAATTTATATTCCAAAATGTAAAGTTGGCATTAATCTTAATATATTAAGTAATTGCTTTAAAATGCTTTTTGCGATTAAATTAAGATCGCTATTATGTCTATTTTTATTGGATACATCTAATCTTTGCATACATTTTAATGAATTAAGCAGTTAAGAAAGTTCAAATAAACTTTTCCCTTTAGTATCTTAAAAATAATTAAGATCCTTCGATCCTTTTTTTAAGTAGGTTTTTAGGTTAAGTTTGGGTTAGGAACACGGTAATATATGTAAGAGAGAGAGTTACCAGACAGCTGGCAACGTACCATTGCAGGCTGTTTGCTGGGTAATACGTTTGGGAAGCAAGTGTTCGCTGGGAAAAAGGGTCGTGAGTTGGAAGTTGCTCTCGTTGGTCGTCAGCCGAAGTGAAAAGTTGTATCGAAGTTGTGAAAAAGTCGAGTTAAATCTATTACTTGCATCATATATATTTACTCTGTATTATCATGAACCTATTAAATAACTATTATAATAAACATTAAATTAATCTAAACCTTACATTTGGGGGCTCGCCCGTGTCAAATACAGAGACTTAAAATGCATATGTGATCGCGAAAAGTCGAGTGTTGTTTTATTAAAAGTTGCTAAGTTGTTATAAGCTGCTAAAAAGTTGTTAAAGTTGTTACAAGTAGCTAAAAACATTAAGTTGTGCTGTTCAAAACAAAACATTCTTGCAGACGCGTGGTCTTAAAAATCAGTTGCATAAAGTTGTCAAATTCGAAGTCGCCCTAGCGTCGCCAGAGGAGTCAAAAAGTTAGGCGAAAGAAAGAGACAGAAGAAAAAAGGCGCGAAAAAAAAAAGTTGTGAAATTCGAAGTCGCCCTAGCGTCGCCAGAGGAGTCAAAAAGTTAGGCTAAAGAAAGAGACAGAAGAAAAAAGGCGCGAAGTACTATGTCGACGCCTAAGACGAAGAAAACGGTTGCAAAGCCGGTAGTAAAACGTGCAAGTCAAAAAGAGATAGGAGATATTAAACATAAAACAACAAGTATGAGCGAGAAAGCAGAACACACGACGCCGATTCCAATTCAAAGCGAGATGGGAGATGAACTCAAAGTGTGTCCAAACGAATATCATATGGAGGAAGCTGAACAGTCTGCAGAGGATAAAATGGAACAAATAATACAGCTGCTGAGTCTAAAAATTGTTTCTGATGAGAAGCGTGATGGTCAAATGAAGATTTCTGCGGACAATTTTGGAAAAGTTGTGGGCGAATATGATGGAAAATCTATACAAGTGGAAAAGTGGTTGGAAATATTTGAAAGAAATGCCGAAGTTTATGACCTTAGTGAGAAGCAGAAATATTGCTATGCCAGAGCTAAAATGAGCGGTGCAGCCCAACTGTTTTTAGAAACCGAAAATATTTGCAATTATGAAGAATTTAAAAGCGCCCTAGTGGAGGAGTTTACATGTAACTACAATAGTGCTGACATTCATCAGCTGTTGCAAGAGAGAAAGAGAAAGAACAGCGAAACACTGCATGAGTACTTACTTCAAATGAAAAAGATAGCTTCACTTGGTTATGTTGAAGACACAGCTGTTATAAGTCACATAGTCAATGGTCTGGATATAAAAAATGAATATAAGGTTGCAATGTATCGTTGTAAGTCTTTTAAGGCTTTGAAAGAAGAGTTCGATATCTATGATCGTTTGAACATATCGGAAAAGAAGGTCAATAAAGAACAACAGAAATCATTTTTCAAGCAGAATAACGGACAAATGGCTAAAAAAGAGTATTGCTTCAACTGCGGATCGGGAAACCATAAGCGCAATAAATGTGACGCCGAAACGAAATGCTTCAAGTGCAACCAAAACGGACATATTTCCCGTGACTGTCCTAAGAATGCTGATAAAGTTCGTGTTATTTCCAATCGCAGTCGTTTGAAGAAAATCCGTATAAATGGTGTTGAAGTCGAATGTCTGGTAGATACAGGATCAGACGTCTCAGTGATCAAGGAAAGTATTTTCAAAAGATTAAAAAACGTGGCGCTAATTGAAGATATACGTGTGTTGCACGGTCTAGGCAATGGTACAGCGAAGCCTATTGGACACTTCACTGCAGATGTGGTCGTGGATAAGTTGAACACAAACCAAAAGTTCATAGTACTTCCGAATAACCAGATTGATTACGATGGACTGCTGGGGGATGATTTGATCAAAAAGTTCCGTTTGGTGGGCAGTAAGGAAGGATATACGTTCCTGGAGGAGAACTCAGATGAAATGCCATTGAACGAGTTTGCACTTATATATAATGTCACAGAAGAATCTTCCTTTATAGCTCCGCCAGAATATCGCAAAGAGGTTGAACAGATGATTGAAAGCAGTTACCATGGGTCACCAGAGGTTGTAAAGCAGTGCCCGATTCAATTGAAGATTATTCCTGATGGAGTAATCAAACCGTTTCATCACTCACCGAGTCGCCTAGCAGCAGATGAAGCCAGTGAGGTAAAGAAGCAAGTCGAGCATTGGATCAAACAAGGGATCGTTCGAAAGTCATCTTCAAATATCGCCAGCAGAGTAGTCGTCGTGAAGAAAAAAGATGGAACACTTCGAGTTTGCGTGGACTACAGAAAGCTGAACAAAATGGTATTGGTTGATTGTTTCCCCGTGCCGATTATAGAGGAGGTGTTGGAAAAGCTACAACCGGCAAAATGGTTTACCATAATGGATCTGGAAAATGGATTTTTTCATGTCCCTATTGAAGAGCAAAGCAAGCCGTATACATCATTTGTCACAAAAGAGGGGTTGTTCGAGTTCAATCAAGCGCCTTTTGGTTTTAAAAACTCTCCAGCCGCGTTTATAAGGTTCGTTAATCATATTTTTCAAGAACTAATTAACTCTGGTGTAATGCAGCTCTACATGGATGACATAATTGTATATGCCGAGACGCCCGATGTCTGTATGCGAAGGACAAAGATGGTACTCGAGACGGCAGCCCAATTCGGCTTAAAGATGAAATGGAAGAAGTGCAGTTTCATGCAGACACGCATAAGTTTTCTTGGTCATATTGTTGAAAACGGACGAATCTGGCCTGGCAAGGAGAAAACAGCAGCTGTCAGTCGATTTGCTACGCCGAAGGACATAAAATCAGTTCAAGCTTTTCTGGGACTTACAGGTTTTTTTCGAAAATTTATCCCTGGGTACGCACAAATCGCACGTCCGCTGACGAACTTACTCAGGAAGGAAGCTGTTTTTTATATTGGAGAAGCAGAGCAGCAATCGCTGCAAACACTAAAGAATCTACTGGTAATGGATCCGGTGTTGCATATTTACTCAAGGGAAGCGCCAACCGAACTCCACACGGATGCATCCAAAGACGGATTTGGAGCAGTGTTGCTGCAGCACTTTGGTGGCTATCTTCATCCAGTTTATTATTGGAGCAGAAAAAGCACAGAAGCAGAGTCCAAGCGTCATAGCTATTATCTGGAGGTTAAAGCAGCCTACCTCGCCCTCAAGAAGTTTCGACACTATCTCTTAGGCTTGAAATTTGATCTTGTTACTGACTGTGCGGCGTTTAAGCAGACTACTACTAAAAGCGACGTACCAAGAGAAGTCTCGCAATGGATTTTGTATATGGAAGACTTCACTTTTAATGCAGTTCACCGGCCGGGTGATAAGATGAGACACGTGGACTTCTTCAGCCGTTTTCCGCTCACAAGCATGGTCGTAACAACGGAATTAACTACTCGTATAAGGAAGGCCCAGCTAGAAGACAACTTCATCAAGGCAGTATTGGAAATTCTAAAACAACAATCATATCAAGATTTCAAGCTGAAAGGTGGTCTCCTTTTTAAAGTCGTAAATGGCAATGATTTGTTGGCTGTCCCAAAGTTGATGGAACGAGACGTGATTCAAGGGGCGCATGAAGTGGGGCATTTTTCGACGGCGAAGACGATGCACTCAATCCAGCAGCAATATTGGATCCCACATCTTGAAAGGAAAGTAGCTAATGTGATTGCTAATTGTATAAGTTGTATCATTTTCAGTAAAAAGTTGGGCAAACAAGAGGGCTATCTTCACTGCATAGAGAAAGGGGACACGCCACTGCATACGCTTCACATAGATCATCTGGGTCCGATGGACGCGACAGCGAAACAATACAAATATGTTCTGACGGCTGTGGATGCTTTTTCTAAATTTGTGTGGCTTTTCCCTACTAAGTCAACCGGCTATGAAGAAGTGATTAAAAAGATCACCGACTGGTCTGCTGTGTTTGGCTTCCCAAGGCGTATAATCAGCGACAGAGGAGTAGCGTTTACATCTAATGCTTTTATAGCGGACGTTGACGATACTATGCGCAGTACGTTCAAGTGGCCCCTACGACACCAGGACAAAGCCTGTTACGCGCGAGCCCAAGCAGATAACTGCCCACCTCCCACCCGACCGACCGAGGGGTGCAGCCGTAAAACGCACGGCGCGAATCGCGTGGACAAATACACAAGAGAAGAAACAGACAAACAAATAATACTATAGTTATCTATTAACTAAATGGGATAGGATAGATGTTTTAAGCATATTGATAGAAAACTCTGAGCTGATTACAGGGAAAAGAAGGTTGTAATCAGAGCAGAGGACCCTAAAAGGTTCATGCATGGCATAGTTAGAAGAACAACGACTAAGGGATAATGGTATCAAAGGATGTCTACTCCGTCTACATGGTACCGACAGATTTACCTGAGCTAATAACTCAGGCGAGTCGATATCACCAATTAGGAGCTTGTGCATGAAAATTGCACCAAGCATGGTTCTACGGTTAGTTAGGGAAGGAAGGTTAATCAAGAGAAGTCTACTAGAATACGAAGGCAAATTGACATTGCGATCCCAGCTTAAGCCACGAAGAGCAAATAGCAAGAACTGCTTTTGAACGGATTCAAGTCTAATCTGGTGCGACTCATATTGAGGTGACCAAATGCAAGATCCATACTCTAAAATAGGACGGACAAGCGAAGTAAAAAGAACTTTTGTTGTATAGGGGTCATCGAATTCTTTTGACCATCTTTTAATGAAACCCAGGACACTCATGGCCTTTGAGACCGTGGTGGAAATATGGGTGTTAAAATTTAACTTATGGTCCATAAGTACGCCCAAATCATTCATATTATTTAGACGTTCTAAAGGGCTATTGTTTAGAAAATAAGTGACCAGTTGAGGAGAGTTACGAAAAAAAGTCATTACCTTACATTTGGTAGTGTTAAGATTTAGTAGATTAAACTGGCACCAGGATTGAAAGTTTTTAAGATCAGCTTGTAGCCGACTAAATGAATCTGTATCTTTATACGTAAGACAAAGCTTGACATCGTCAGCATACATAAGCACACGCGAATGAACAATGACTGATGGAAGATCGTTAATGAATAGTGTGAAAAGCAGAGGGCCCAGATGACTACCTTGAGGTACACCAGATGTCACAGGAATGGAAACGGAAAAAGAAGACTTAAAAGTACCTTCTGTTTTCTATTTGTTAAATATTCTCGAACCCAAGATAGGAAAAGGGGTGGAAACCCAATGTCGCTCAGCTTCGAAAGTAATAGGGTATGATTAACGGAATCAAAGGCTTTGCTGAAGTCAGTGTATATGACATCGGTTTGTTTACCATTTTTGAACCCCTTGATAATTATTGATGTAAATTCTAAAAGGTTAGTGGTTGTAGATCTACGTTTCACAAACCCATGTTGGGATGGCGAAATAATAGAGCTGCAAAAATGTTGCAATTGAGAAGTTATAATTTTCTCAAAAGCTTTCGGAATAGCGGACAATTTTGAGATACCCCTATAGTTAGTGGCTTCGGACTTTTTGCCATTTTTATGCAGAGGAATGATATACGACTCCTTCCAAATAGATGGAAAAGAGGAAGATTCGACAGACAATAGAAACAATTTTAAAATGGGTTTACATAATGCATTTGCACAGAACCTGAGTACACATCCAGGAAGACCATCTGGCCCCGGAGAATAAACGGGTTTAACTAATTTAAGTTCGCTAAGAATAGAACCTTCATCAATCACTGGATTGAAAATGCAATTAGCCTTTTCTAAATGATAAGGATACGGACTTGCTCGATATTCCGTTGAGGAATAAGTTGTTTTGAAAAAACTCGCAAACATATCGGCAATTGCCTGATCAGTGCTCGCTTTTTTATTTTGAAAAGACAAAAAAGATGGGTGCACAGAGGTCTTACGTTTAGAATTAACAAAATTATAAAATTGTTTAGGGTCAGAAGAAAACTGAAGCTTACACCGCTGAAGATAATTCTTATAGCATTGTGTATTAAGCATCATGAATTTTGAACGAGCGACTGTATACAGAGCATAGTCTGATGAACGACGTGTTTTTTGAAACTTCTTATAATATCGTGTCTTCACACTTTTCAAATTGCACAGCTCACGAGAGAACCAGGGAGGTTTGTTAAGCCGCTCCAGCCTACCAAGAGGCACACAAATATCAAAGAGTGAATTCAGAGTATCATAGAAAAAACGAACAGCTGAGTTCATATCTCTACAATTGTACAGATAAGACCAATCGGTAGTAGCAATGTTTTCATTAAGGCTGGCAAAGTCAGTCTTACGAAAGCACCTAGTTAGAGGTAACTCATTTGAACCAAGTAATGGTGAAAGCAAGGGCAGATCAATTTTTAAATTTAATGTAGGATGAAATTTGTCTTCTGGAAGAACAAATGGTTCGATCCTAGAAACCTCACAATAAGAAGAATCCAATACAAAAATAAGATCTAACGATTTTCCATTAGAATTTAAGACAGGATTGACTTGGGATAAAGATAAGCCTAGAAGGCCATCAATAAAGTCATGTGACAAAGAGGGCAGCAACATGGTACATTCATCTGTTGGTGACCATGCTAAAGCGGGTAAATTAAAATCACCTAAAACTATGAGCATGTCTTGACTGGAAACCAAAGAGGAGACAAACTGAATTGCCTCTAAATGATTTGAATATACCACCATGTCTGACAAAGGTGGAATATAGGAACAAGTAATAAAAGCATTAAAAGATTTAAAATTTACTTTAACACCGACAAACTCAATCTCCTGGGTACTAGAAAATTGAATCATTTCAGATGATAAAGCAGCATCAACAGCTATTAGAACGCCACCACCTATGCGAGAAATCCGGTCACGTCTGAATATAGAAAAATTTGTGGGAAAAACCGATGAATCAGCAATATCAGGTTTAAGCCACGTCTCTGTAAAAGCTAGAATGTTATGCTCAAAAGAAAGACTATCTACATAGAGATTAGGAAGTTTAGATTTCAGTCCTCTAACGTTCTGGTAACCCAGGTTAAGGGACGAAGCTAGTTTTTTGACACACCAGCAGATGCTGATGTGGCAGGAATAGTATTAGTTGTTGTTGTTGGCAAGCGAATCGGTTGCCGATTTTTCTTTTTACAGTATATTCCTTAACTATTATATGTTTCGGCCAAAAATCTTCTCGACATATGGTGTCGAAGATATTGGCAGAAACACTAATTTTAAAGGACGAAATGTCCCGAGAATAAGAAAATTTAAACTTCTCCACCGCAATATTCGAGACGTTAACTTTCTTCCGAATATAGGCTATTACATCATCAGATGTGACAACAGGGTCTAGCCTAGAAACAAATATATGTTTCTTTGGTGGTATGCCAACGAGAGGCCGCGGTTTTGCTGAGTTTCTTAATGAAAACAAAGTGGAGCATGTGTGGACAACAACAGGTGTTGCCAGAGGTAACGGCCAAGTTGAAAGAGTAAACCGTTCGATCCTGAGTATCATCGCAAAACTGTCGGCTCATGACTCGGCAAAATGGTACAAGTTTGTGCCACAGGTCCAGAAAGCGATTAATTCCCATGTGCATGCATCGTTGAAGTTATCACCGTTTGAAGTAATGTTTGGGACCAAAATGAACAGCAACGCGGATGGAAGATTATTAGAGGTCCTAAATGAAGAGCTCATTACGCAGTTTAACAGCGAGCGAGAAGAGTTGCGTAGTCGAGCAAAAGAAAACATTGAAAACGCTCAACAAGCTTATAAAAAGAACTTCGATAAGAGACGTCGAGCTGAGTATGGCTATAGAGTGGGAGATATGGTAGCGGTCAAGAGGACACAATTCGTCGCAGGACGCAAGCTGGCAAGCGAGTATCTAGGCCCATATGAGGTCACAAAGATAAAACGAAATGGCCGCTATGACGTGAGAAAAGCGGCAAGCGTCGAAGGACCAAATATCACATCAACGAGTTGCGATAATATGAAGTTATGGCGTTTTATTTCTGAAAATGACGAGCTGTTATCATCTGGGACAGATGAGGATGAACAGGAGGGCCGAATGTAAGAGAGAGAGTTACCAGACAGCTGGCAACGTACCATTGCAGGCTGTTTGCTGGGTAATACGTTTGGGAAGCAAGTGTTCGCTGGGAAAAAGGGTCGTGAGTTGGAAGTTGCTCTCGTTGGTCGTCAGCCGAAGTGAAAAGTTGTATCGAAGTTGTGAAAAAGTCGAGTTAAATCTATTACTTGCATCATATATATTTACTCTGTATTATCATGAACCTATTAAATAACTATTATAATAAACATTAAATTAATCTAAACCTTACATATATATTAAGCTCTTATGCTTATCCGGGGTTCCTATATGCACGAAAACCTTATCATTAGTTGGACAATGGAGAAGGAAAGAGTTTGAGTGGCGGATCTAGGAAACATTTTTAAAAAATTTCTAAAGTTAGGTAAATACAAAACTTTTCGAAACAAACATTATTTAAAGACAATTTTTGAATTGCCAGGCATAAAATAGACGAAATCTCTTGAATGAGTCCCAAAGTTGTTGAGATTCAATTTACACACACCGGTTTTTAATTTTATCAGCTTTATTGAATTATGTTAGACTATTAGCTTATTGACAAAATTATTAAGTAGTTCACAATGTTTCTCTTTATTTTTTGCACACACTTCGCGACACAACTTTACCGACTCACTCTACTCTACTTTTACCTTATCAATTGCGCAATTCTTCGTCATTGTCTTAACTGCAACCTGTGTAGAATAACTTCTGGCTAACGCAAGGGGTAGTCCGTTTTTTCTAGAGCTTTTGTCATCTGCTCAACCTCTGAAGTATATTGGTTAGCAGTTTTGTTGCGTTGCTGTAGATTCATCAGCTTAGCTGATAATACTTCTACAGTTTCGCCTTTGACATTGCTTCTTAGTCCGGGGATGACTTCTGATAGAGTTGTCTCATTTCCGACTAGGTTTCTGGCGACACCTTTTAGCTTTGTTTTTATTATTGAAATAGCTAATTGTTCGTGTTTGCCTTTTATTGATTCCATAATTTCCAATGCATCGAGAAAACTTGTTAGGTTTTCTGCCTTACCATCAAATATTGGTATAAGATTTGATGCAGTGTTGATAAAATCAGTATTTGACTGTGCCATTGTAATCAATTTTTCTTCAACTACACTCGAGCTAGTGTCTGAATCTGTAAAATCGTCCAAATCAGACATTAATATAGCGGGGATAGTGAAATTATCTATTTCTTCTTCTTCTAAATCCTTTCGAATTGTAGATATTAATAACTTCTTTTGATTCTGGTTCTTCACCAGTTTCAATTGTTATTGAGGTATTGAGAATATTAGGTATTGATATATCGAGGTCGAACTTTTCTCTAATAGTTGTCAAATTGGATCTTAGTCTGATCAAAAACTTTGATACGTGAGACCAATGATCTTAAGTAAGTTTATCTTTGTGTTCATATATTAGTATCCGGGCTTAACTAATATTTCATAATATTTCCACGTGTTTTCTAACTGTGGTTTTCAGTATCGGTCTATTTTGTGTTAGTGACTTATGCGATTTGTCGAATTCTGCTTTAATGTTTGATAATTTCTTTGATAATTCATTCCACTTCATTATATTATGGATATGAATTATTTCTTGGATACCATCATAACAACTACTCTACCTAAAATTGGATGTTCATCTACTCTTGATCTAACCTGCACACCCGGAATTGTTTTTAATACTATTCCTTTTTGGGTTGCGGTGCAGTGGAACAGTAGTGAGGTTAAACAGTTAAATGTCTCTATATAAAGGATTTCTAACTCGTATACACTAACAGGGGTACAGTCTATGTGCAGTTTGTACAGTTTATAAAAGCAATTGGCACACATTATAATAACAATTATTAGAAGCATTATGTTTACATATTCCAATTCAATGTTATTTGGTTCAACTTTATTTATCACGTCAGCAGTAGAATCCACTGATTTAACGTCTACTAGACCCATTATGGTTTTGTTAAAATTATAATTATAATTATAATTATTATCTATTTCCTCACTGAATTTACTTATCGAATTACTTCTCATCTGTTTTACGCCTTTTTCTCTTTTTATTTTTACACATGTCCTACCTATAGTTTCGTATAGCTTTACGGGCTACACTTCTAAACGAGCGGAAAAGGTTCCGCAGGCTTTTAGAAAAATTTTGTTTTATATTTAATTAAAATATGTATAGATTATCCGCATCCTCTGCGTCAGCTGGTCGCCGCCGGTTGGCTGCATTGACGCTCCCTCGCAGGCGAAAGTGGCGGTTTGCCCCTCTCGCTGTTGATCTGCTGCTGTTGTCCTGGGTCTATGGGTTCAGGCGGGGCCGGTGCCGGTCTTCGCACAGATCTTCGGCTTCATGCTTCCGGAATTACATGCCGCAGAGTTGAGTTGAGTTGAGGTCCGGGGCAGTCGGTCGGGCAGACTTTTGGTCGTTTCGGCAGTGGCTTGGGAATATTCGGTTTTGTTAAGATTTTTTGATTTATAAACTTTATCTGATGTGCTGAGTGAGTTGTGACTTGTGGTACTCTATTTTGGAAGGTCTCTTTTAAAAATTCAAGCTCATTATAAAGTTTTTGCGCCGTCGTCCATACGGGCGGTGTTGATTGAGCAAATAGCAGCCCCTTTATGTGTGCTATTTTTTTGTTAATTTTATTTTTCTGACCTCCACGTACCATCACACACACTCTACTCACTCAGACGTTTTTTATTTTTTTGTATATCCTCCTTGTATAATTGCCACAATCTTCCCGATACGCTGTTCCTTGTGACTCTAGTCACGGTCGCCATGTATTATATGTATTATTGTATTATGTTCCATTATATTATCCAGTCATAAAAATAAGCATGTGTTCTTTACGAATGTCTTTTATTGAATGAATTTGGTTTTCTTAGCTAAAGACCTGCTAGCTGTCGGCGCAGCGGCAGAGCAGCTGTTTTATATATACATTATATATAAGTTAAGTAACAAAATGTAAGACGGGCAGAGAGTGTGAGTTATGCATGCACATATGTATATTAGCAGTCAGTAAGGCAATGCCCTATGTATATTCGGCTATTAAAGTGTTTCCGCTCAATATTTATGTTGAGTAATAAGAACTCGTATGTGCATACACTACAACATTTCAATTTCAGTTTGGTTTTATTGGTTTGGTTTGCCTTAAAAGTTTCGAGAGTTAGTCAAAGTTTTCGGGTGGAAAACAATTTAACTACATCTAAAGTTAATCGTATTTGTTTGTCTGATTCAGAAGAAGAAGCACACTGTAAGAGTATTCAAGATTTGATTATTAATCATTTTGCTTGCTCAATTAAGATAAATATGTATTTGGTTGGTTTAAGTCAAACGTACCCAAAGGCACTACATATGTATTAAAGGTCCAAAAGAATTTTTTTTGTGATTTGTTTAAAGTTATTACATCCTCAAAAAAAGAAAATTCAAAAAAAATAAAAAAACAATTTTTTTTAAATAAATATTTAAAAAAAAAAATAAAAAAAAATTTATACAAAAAAATAAAAGTTACAGTTGAATAGGAAATATATGGATAAAAAATATAAAATTAAAAAGTATATTAAAAATAATTAATAATAGGTATAATTTTGTATGTAAATAAATTAAAATATGTATATACAGTCACATGAAATAATTGTACAATTACATATGTATATCTAAGAAGAAATATAAAAAATATATATAAAATAAAAAAAATAAAAATAAAAAAAATAATTGAAATCTTAAATATATAAAAAGTCATTACAATTACAAGGCCAATACAAATTAATAAACAAAATATCAAAGAAGCTAACTTCGGCTATGCCGAAGTTTATATACCCTTGCAGTATACTTGGCAATAATATTTTTCCTTTTTGAAATTTCTTTCCCTGCAACTCAATTCATCAATATACAAACAAAATATTATTTCTCTTTTTACCACAAGTTTTTCTTCTTCCATCATTTTCTAAGCAAAGCACGGCACGCATACACATACAGTTCATGTAGCGTTGCGTCTGTGTGTGTACGCGTGTGCTCTGTTGATTTGATGATGGCAGTAGTAGGCAGCAAGCAGCGCTGCCGGCAGCGTTTGAACCGATTTATATTGACTGTAACTTGTGTTCTATTTATCGGATCAGATTCAAATTTTGGGATCTGAGATTTTATATCTATTACTATCATATTGGTAAATTTCATGGGGATACTCCAATTTTTGCAAAAATGTTTCTTCTAGAGCTATATGATATAGTGGTCCGATCCCAAATATTTTCATACTTTATCTCACCCGGGTAAAAAAAAGCTCCCAAAAAAAATTTCATCCCGATAGCTCTTAAGATGGCTGAGTAAAACGCGTACGCACCGACGGACAGACGGACAGACGGACATGGCTATATCGACTTAGCTTCTCATGCTGATCAAGAATATATATACTTTATGGGGTCGGAAACGTCTCCTTCTGTGCGTTACAAACATCTGACCAATTTTATAATACCCTCTGCAAGGGTATAAAAATGATACATAATGATGTATGTTTTGCCGGCTCGAGGTCAAATTTTTTGGGTGAATAAAACAAAATAATATTGTTGTTCCTTTCCGATATATTTCGATCACTCATCGGTGGTCGTCTTCAGGGCAACTATAGAAACATGTAATTGTGATTAACTTTAACTTTACATAATTTTACAACAAGAAACACCTACTTATTTTTACACGTCCGCACACTGTGACGTGGAGCTACAAACTGACTTGTCCCCAGTAAATGCCTGTATAAATGCGCGCAGTTGTCTGTATCTACCTTATAATTTAGTCTTATATTTGTCGGTGTATTTATTATGTGCAGCATCTCCAAAGTGTAACGTTTGTTGTAATGTTGTTCTTGGTTTATTATATTTACTTCGTCAAAATTTGGGGAATGTCCACTGGCGGCACAGTGGGCCATAAGTGCCGTTTTTTGTATATTGGAGTGTTGACGAAGTTTATAGTCAGATCTATGTTGTGATAGTCTAGTTTTTAGCCTCGATTTGGTTGTCCCTATATACATTTTATCACAGTTTTCTTCATTGGTCCCGTTGCACGGTATTTTATATACTACGTTACTCTTGTCCATTATATCAATCTTGCTTTTTGTCCTATTGAAAATACTTCGTAACGTGTTGTTGGGTTTATGTGCTATCTGTATTTGTTCTGTGTCATAGCAATCCGAGTTTGCCAATCTTTCCGACAGTTGTGGGACATATGTGACGGACATAAAGCGTTTTGTCGAAACCTCTTTATTGGTTTTGTTATTGTTAGATTTTAGTAAAGTCCTTATGGTGTGGTTTGGAAAGTCATTATCCTTTAAAATTCGTCGTATTTCTTGCTTCGTTTCTTCGTGAAAAATTGGGTCCGATATGTTGAGCATCCGTTGTATACAACCTCTTGCTGTATTCATTATCATCGACTTCGGATGTTTGGAGTTGAAGTTGATGATTCGTCCTGATGCTGTTGGTTTTTTGTACCATTTTAATTTTAGCTCGTTTCCTCGTCTGTGTATTGATGCGTCTAGATATGTCAATTTGTTGTCATTTTCTAACTCTGTTGTAAACTTTATGTTTCTGTCAAATGAATTTAGGTTGTCAAGTGTGTTTTGGATCTCGTCTTCTTTTATTATGGCAAAAAGGTCATCTACATATTTCGTCATAACTCTAGGTGGTCGCTGTAGTGTTTTCATCATTTTGTCTAAGAGTTCTTCCATAATAATATCGGCTATTATTGGTGATGCTGGTGAGCCCATAGGCATTCCTTTTAGTTGTGTGTATATGTTGTCCTTGTATTTAAAATATCTGTTCTCTTGTATACAAAAACGTACTATTTCCATGAATGTTAATTTTGGAATGTTAGTGTGCGCTTTTATTTTTATCCACTTTTCCCTAATAGTGTCAAGTGCTAATTCTATTGGAATGCTTGGAAAAAGTGAAACTACGTCAAATGATATCAATCTTTCATCGTCGCAAATAAATGTGTCATTAATCCTTGTCTTAAATTCTGAGGCGTTCTTTACGTTGTATGTTGAGTCTGCCGTTATATTTTTTAATATGTTGACTATGTATTTGCATAGTCCGTATGATGGAGAACCAATTGATGAGCAGATTGGTCTCAATGGTGTACCTTCTTTATGGATTTTAGGTAATCCATATATTCTTGGTGGAATTGATGTGTTTGTTATAAGCTTATTTCGTTCGGTCCGTGAAATAAGTTCATGTTTGTATAGTTTTTCCACCAATTCGTTGTTTCTGGTCTGTAGTCTGGTGGTTGGGTCCTTCCTTAAAGTTCTATATGTATTTAAATCGTTAAGTATACTATCCATTTTTTTGTCATACTCAGTCTTATCCATTGCAACTGTCTTATTCCCTTTATCAGATGTTAAAATTAATATGTCATCATTCTGTCTAAGAAATTTCCTTGTTTGTTCCACTGTGTCAAGTATTGCACGATCAGCTGCGTCTTCTTTGTTAGATGTTTTGTGGTCTTTTATTAATAAAGAGAATTTTGTGCGTGCTTCCTCTTGTTTCTCTTTGTTTTTAAGAGTCTGTACTAGCTCCTCTCCGTCTGCTATATATTTAAAGAGAGGGAATTTTCTCTTCTCCACTGGGATTGCGAACTTAGGGCCTTTCGCCAGTAACGCTTTTACGTCGGTCGGAAATTCTATATTCGTCTTATTTATAAACCAATCGTTTGTGTTGTTGTTGTTCTTGTTCAAGAGAACGCTGTTCCGTTGTTTTCGTAGTCTCTCATGTTTGGATTCATGATGTCTCTTCAAAGTTGTTGATAATTTTTCGGCTATCGTGCTCTCACTCTTCATGAGTGTTTTAAAATCATTTTCGTCCAGCTGTTCTTGTAACTTTTTTTGTTGCTTTTTCCTTCTCTTTGTTTTGTCTGGCTAGTATGTTATGTTTATGTTTTATTAATAAGCTTAATATCTTTGTGTGAAAATTATGAGTATGTCTTTCTAATATTTTGTTAATGTCCGAATATGTGTCAGTATCTTTTGTGAAAATCCTATTGTATTTTGAGTTATTGCTAATAAATTTTGGGACTAATTTTGATTTCCTACATTTTAAGAGAAATTTTATGCTAGACTTAAGTTTTACTGATTTTTTTGTTGTTGACTGGTACTTGTTAATCACCGTCTTATATTTGTTATAGTTATTATACATATAGAACTTTAAGGAAGGACCCAACCACCAGACTACAGACCAGAAACAACGAATTGGTGGAAAAACTATACAAACATGAACTTATTTCACGGACCGAACGAAATAAGCTTATAACAAACACATCAATTCCACCAAGAATATATGGATTACCTAAAATCCATAAAGAAGGTACACCATTGAGACCAATCTGCTCATCAATTGGTTCTCCATCATACGGACTATGCAAATACATAGTCAACATATTAAAAAATATAACGGCAGACTCAACATACAACGTAAAGAACGCCTCAGAATTTAAGACAAGGATTAATGACACATTTATTTGCGACGATGAAAGATTGATATCATTTGACGTAGTTTCACTTTTTCCAAGTATTCCAATAGAATTAGCACTTGACACTATTAGGGAAAAGTGGATAAAAATAAAAGCGCACACTAACATTCCAAAATTAACATTCATGGAAATAGTACGTTTTTGTATACAAGAGAACAGATATTTTAAATACAAGGACAACATATACACACAACTAAAAGGAATGCCTATGGGCTCACCAGCATCACCAATAATAGCCGATATAATTATGGAAGAACTCTTAGACAAAATGATGAAAACACTACAGCGACCACCTAGAGTTATGACGAAATATGTAGATGACCTTTTTGCCATAATAAAAGAAGACGAGATCCAAAACACACTTGACAACCTAAATTCATTTGACAGAAACATAAAGTTTACAACAGAGTTAGAAAATGACAACAAATTGACATATCTAGACGCATCAATACACAGACGAGGAAACGAGCTAAAATTAAAATGGTACAAAAAACCAACAGCATCAGGACGAATCATCAACTTCAACTCCAAACATCCGAAGTCGATGATAATGAATACAGCAAGAGGTTGTATACAACGGATGCTCAACATATCGGACCCAATTTTTCACGAAGAAACGAAGCAAGAAATACGACGAATTTTAAAGGATAATGACTTTCCAAACCACACCATAAGGACTTTACTAAAATCTAACAATAACAAAACCAATAAAGAGGTTTCGACAAAACGCTTTATGTCCGTCACATATGTCCCACAACTGTCGGAAAGATTGGCAAACTCGGATTGCTATGACACAGAACAAATACAGATAGCACATAAACCCAACAACACGTTACGAAGTATTTTCAATAGGACAAAAAGCAAGATTGATATAATGGACAAGAGTAACGTAGTATATAAAATACCGTGCAACGGGACCAATGAAGAAAACTGTGATAAAATGTATATAGGGACAACCAAATCGAGGCTAAAAACTAGACTATCACAACATAGATCTGACTATAAACTTCGTCAACACTCCAATATACAAAAAACGGCACTTATGGCCCACTGTGCCGCCAGTGGACATTCCCCAAATTTTGACGAAGTAAATATAATAAACCAAGAACAACATTACAACAAACGTTACACTTTGGAGATGCTGCACATAATAAATACACCGACAAATATAAGACTAAATTATAAGGTAGATACAGACAACTGCGCGCATTTATACAGGCATTTACTGGGGACAAGTCAGTTTGTAGCTCCACGTCACAGTGTGCGGACGTGTAAAAATAAGTAGGTGTTTCTTGTTGTAAAATTATGTAAAGTTAAAGTTAATCACAATTACATGTTTCTATAGTTGCCCTGAAGACGACCACCGATGAGTGATCGAAATATATCGGAAAGGAACAACAATATTATTTTGTTTTATTCACCCAAAAAATTTGACCTCGAGCCGGCAAAACATACATCTAACAATAAAAGGTCGCAAAAAATCAACAATTAATGATACATAATAATATAAAATTACAACAGAATTCAAAAATAATATATGAAAAAAAAAAACGACCAAAAAAAAACTTATTAGGTGACACCCGGGTTTGAACCGGGGACCTCTCAAATATATAATATTTAATCAAACAAAAGAGACTTCCACTGCTTACAGTGTGTCAAGTGGTTGTGTGTGTGAGTGGGTGTAGTGATGCTTTTGACTTGCTTCGACATTGACTAATTTAAGTCAACCGGATGTTAATAGACTACTTCTTCGAATTGAGTTCACATCAAACTTGAAATCTTAAAAAAAGGCAATCGAAAATAATCTAGATTCTAGAACTGTTATTTTTGCATTTTCAAATCAAGTTTTTTGACATGCTCCTAATTTTACTTTAAGTTGTAGAGAATTGAATTACTTTAGCAGTTCCTAAAGTATTATTATTATTATAACATCCATTGAATATTATAATTTGTATCTGTTATTCAGATCATCTTTGCATTCATTAATTTATTCGAAATTAATTAACTTTGTCATATTGAAATTCGCAGTTCGTAATGATAGCATTACCCAGAATGTCTTATTATGTACTCAAATATGTCTCTGGCATCAACTGGCTACAAAACAATATATAGAAGAAAATGATTTCAAATATGTATATATCCTAAATAAGATAAGTTCTAAATTTCTTTTAATGAAACAGAGAAGTTTAATTGCTTAAATTCACTCACTTAGCTCAAGAACCAAGTTGCTGTGGGTCCAAAATCTCTGTAAAAATTTTACTGTTAAGAACAAATACAAAGTTGTATAAAAATCTCTTATTAATATTCATTATCATTCAATTGAAAGGAGTTGAGAGAATCAGAAGTAAGAATAAATTGCCACACCATTGCAATGCGAAATGTCAAAAACAATATTTTGCATCAAAATCTATTCGAACTAAAAAGACAACCGACTGACATATTTACCTATAGGTATTCAAAGGGTGTAAAAAAACCATGAAGGGGTTACGCCACCCCTGAGGTCCAAAAAACAGGTGAAAAAAAGAATTTTCAAAATCCTTGCAGGTGGGGTGTCAAATTTCTCGGCTAGGCATCACCTGAAAAATCCAAAAAAAATCTTGTTAATCAGGAAGGCTATGGCTATACGCCCACGTAGGATTTTTTTTTTTAAATTTTTTTGGCTAAATGGCGGTTGTATGAAAAAAAGCATATTTTTCGGGGAAAATTTATGGATAAAAAAATTCAAAAAATTCGGTTCAAAAAAGTAGTTTCGAGAAAAACGCAAAAGAAAAAATGTACCGCGTCGGCGTCTCAAAATTGCTTCTGTGTCCCAGAGCCACCTAAATTCATCGACTCGGCCGCGCTCATTTCTAAACCCTGTAACTTCGGAACTAATTCGAATACCGATATGATGTAACGCATAAAAGATTCTTGAAACTATAAAAGATTTTTAGAGCCAAAAAAAAATCGATTTTTTTTTTTTCAGGGATGGCGTAACTCCTTAAAACCATGGATTCCGTATAATTGATTACTTAAAGACTAAATTTATTTTAAGTGATTTTGCATATTTTCTAAGCCAGCATTTCAAAAAAGGATTAGTTAGTTAGTTGTAGCCTCTTTCTTCAGTTTTATTTCCACTGATAACACGTGATATGTTGGTATCTACGAAATATCGTAATTTTAAGGTACTTTTTTTAATCGAACAAATGTCACATAATTAGCTAAACATTTTTATTCAATTAAATGTGATTTAACTCAATGAATGGTAAATAATAAAAACTTTTTCAACAATTTGTTTGCATGCAACGAAAATTGTAGAATGCATTCCATTTAGCCACATGCAAGCAATTTCCATGTCCATTTCAACTTGTCCAACTATTGCTATCCACCTCGTTTGCATTATAGTTGTCCCTTTCAGCACTTCAGTTAGCTTAATTAATTCGGCCTTTATGAAAATGGAAAAATGGCAAAAAAAAAAAAGAAAAACCTTACTCACTGATTCCGTGAGTGGTAGAGACTATGAGAAAGACCATGAAAAAAAGATAGTGCCAAGTTTTATCAGTTGGCAACGAAATAAAATAGCAAACGGTAAAGGTAAGGTAGTGTTGTTAAAAAAAGAGGCAAGTAAAGTTAAATTTGACGCATAAGCAAAAAGTGTAAAAACTGGTTCAATTGTTGAATTTTTATGTAATTTACATATATGAAAATGCACATCGAAAAGAAAAATTAATTTCTCTGTAATAATAAAAATGCATAAATGTACAAATTGAAATGTAAAGAGAATTGTATACATTGTATATCTTCACTTTAATGGGGGTCATTTGCCAATTGAAGCATGACACGGCATAAAGAATGTACTTAACCCAGCTATCTGCCCAATCTCAGTAGAAGCAGTCTAATGATGACATATCGATTGCTTTATCCATGGTTACTTCACAATATCTTTTTGTGAAATAAATGTAATGAATGCTTTTTGGTTTATTCGTTTTGGGTTTTAGTCGCGACTTTATGCTGACTTCATTGTTGGCGATTTGTTTTCATTTGGCGTTAACAGAGAGAGAGAGAAAAAAGATTTATCTCGGAAATCATAAAAAAATTCCGGCATATTTGACAGTATCTGGAGATCCTCAGTATGACTAAAGCCAAAGAGAAGAAAAAATGAGAATATGCTGGTGGAAAGAAATTCAATAACCACAAAAGCTTTTAGGAGTTGCCACAAAATTTTTTTTTTTTTTTTTTTACCTGCGGCGTGAAGACCAAATCGCTTTTAGCTCTTTACGAAGTTCGCAAAAGCATTGGCCAATGGCATGGTGTTTTTTCCTTTTGTGTTCCTAGTTTTCTTATTCCTTCGATTCTTAAATCCTTGCTCTTTTACGAAATATTTTTCTATTTTTCTTTGCCGTCCTTTTTTCTTGTTGTTTTTGTTGTGCCTTTTGCGCGTTAACCCGGTTAACAAAAGGGCACCGGGAATATTCCCACAGCAGCTCAATCGAATTTCGCTTGAACAAATTTCGCCAAATCATTTTATCGGCCAGCACAGAAGTCAAAGCCATCTACAAACACAAAAAAAAAAGGCAAAAAAAAACTGGATAAGGAAAAAGCTTTATATGATTGTGGTTTTAATACTCTAACTTAAGTCCATCAGATAATCTGGAGTTAAAGTGATATTAGCCATTAAAGTCAATATTCTAACAGCTTAAAAATCATCTGATTGAAAGTCAATTTATATACTGCATTAAAATGTAAAGTTGGCGTTAATCTTAATATATTAAGTAATTGCTTTAAAATGCTTTTTGCGATTAAATTAAGATCGCTATTATGTCTATTTTTATTGGATACATCTAAACTTTGCATACATTTTAATGAATTAAGCAGTTAAGAAAGTTCGAATAAACTTTTTCCTTTTTGTATCTTAAAAATAATTAAGATCCTTCGATCCTTTTTTTAAGTAGGTTTTTAGGTTAAGTTTGGGTTAGGAACACGGTAATATATATTAAGCTCTTATGCTTATCCGGGGTTCCTATATGCATGAAAACCTTATCATTAGTTGGACAATGGAGAAGGAAAGAGTTTGAGTGGCGGATCTAGGAAACATTTTTAAAAAATTTCTAAAGATAGGTAAATACAAAACTTTTCGAAACAAACATTATTTAAAGACAATTTTTGAATTGCCAGGCATAAAATAGACGAAATCTCTTGAATGAGTCCCAAAGTTGTTGAGATTCAATTTACACACACCGGTTTTTTATTTTATGAGCTTTATTGAATTATGTTAGACTATTAGCTTATTGACAAAATTATTAAGTAGTTCACAATGTTTCCCTTTATTTTTTGCACACACTTCGCGACACAGCTTTACCAACTCACTCTACTCCACAGACCCTCTTTACAGACTCCTCTTCTCAGACTGACTCTACTCCTCATTCATCGTGTATCATTTCTTATCGATATTCGATCGATAACGATTCTTTCTTGAAGTCTTCTTTGCTACAGCTTATACCGCGATCCTACATTCGGCCATCCGACCTCCACATTCGCCCCGAATAATTTTCATTTTTTTAAATATTCTGCCACGGTGGTAGTACATTTTGGACCTTCTCCGTCTCCTACTTTTTCAACTGCATAGCGATCAAGCCTCATTTTCCAAACAACCCGATAAGTTCCCAAATATTTCCCCTTAAGCTTAAGGCCAGAACCAAACTGCGTCCGCTTGACAGCCACAAGCTCGGTAACCTTATATTCACCTGCAGATTTTCGACCCTTATTGAACGATTTACGGTTTTCTTCTTGCATCTTGCTTATGTTCCTTTTCGCTGTTTCACGTATTTTATTTTATTTATTTATTTACGTCAGCTAACACAGCAGTCGACGAAAAAGCTTAAGTTAAAGACAGATAGTAATTAATTGAAGAAGATAGCTTAGCTATATACACAACTAAACATCCCCGACCCGGTGGAGGTGTTTTATTTGCATAAGGTGCCAGCTATGCCCCGATTCACAGCCAATGTGGTCAGGGATGAGTTGCAGCCAATCCAAGTCCAGAATATTTTCATTGGTTTCGCTGTAGATGATTAAAAAGTATAGCGCGAAGAGAAGTGACAGAAAGATGAGGAGAAATTAGGTGAGAAAGGTTGTTAAAAGATTGGAAAAGAACACGAAAAGGTTCCTGAAGAGAGTAGTTAGTCAGACATCTACTAAGGTAAATAGGAAAAAAGTTTCTGGTCCGACGTGAGGGAACACAAAAATATAGCGTATCTAGTAAATTAGTAGAAATGACTTCGCCGTTGACTAGTTTATGGAGAAAGAGAATGCCAAAAACGAGCCTACGGTTGTAAAGTGAAGGAAGATTAATGAGAAGAAGTCTGTCAGAATAAGAAGGTACGCGAAGACTCGGGTCCCAATTAAGACCGCGTAACGCAAACTTAAGGAATTGCTTCTGTACCGATTCAATACTACGCTGGTGAACATCATATTGCGGGTTCCACACTGGCGAGCAATATTCGAGAATAGGGCGAACTAACGAAGTGTATAAAACCTTTGTTACATAGGGCTCATCAAATTCTTTGGCCCAACGTTTAATAAAGCCAAGAAGGCTGCATGCTCTATTGACAATTGAAGAAATATGAACATTAAATGAAAGTTTTGGGTCAAACATAACGCCTAAGTCTTTGAAGGATGGTACACAATCTAACAGAACAGACTTAATAGAGTAATGAGCTAGGAACGGAGACAAACGACTGAAAGTCATAAAAGAACACTTAGAGGCATTAAGGTTTAATTTATTAACGTGGCACCAATCACAGAACGCATCGAGATCAGATTGCAAGTACTGTTGGAAAGAAGGATCATTATAGGAATAATAAATCTTGACGTCATCCGCAAACATGACCACGCGTGAGTGAACCAAGGCCAAGGGTAAATCATTTATAAAGATGGTAAATAACAGTGGGCCCAGATGACTGCCTTGGGGTACACCTGACGTAACTTGAATAGTTTTAGATATTGAGGAACGAAAAGACACCTTTTGGGTTCTGCCAATAAGATACGACTTTAACAAAGCCAACAGTTTCGGGGAAAAACCCATGATGTTAAGTTTCGCGAGAAGCATAGAATGATCAACTGTATCGAAAGCCTTACTAAAGTCAGTATAAATAACATCAGTTTGACACTTTTTACGGAAGCCATGGTGTACAAGGGTAGTCAATTCTAAAAGGTTAGTAAGCGACGAACGACCTTTCATGAAGCCATGCTGACAAGGAGAAATAGTGGATCTTTTTTTATCAAACAGCTTTGGTATTGCCGAAAGTTTGGCAATGCCACGGTAGTTAGAAACATCCGATTTGCTACCCTTTTTAAAAAGCGGAATAATAAAAGACTCCTTCCAAATATCGGGAAAGCTACAAGTCTCACTCGATGTAAAGAATAACCGAGATAAAGGCTTAGATAGGGAAATCGAACACATTTTAAGGCTGCAACTAGGTATATAATCAGGACCGGGAACGAAGGAAGACGTCATAGATGACAAGCTAGAGATAATACAGTCTTCAGTAATACTAGAAAAAAACATACAATTTAAATGTGGGATTGAAAAGGGATAGGGTGTGGGATCCGAAACAGTAGTAGAATAAGTCGACTGAAAGAATTTAGCAAACAGATCTGCAATATCTGAGTCATTATTAGCAGCCTGGTCATTAAGTCTGAAGGTGGAAGGTAGTACATTAGAGCGTCTTTTGGAATTAACAAAGTTGTAAAATCTTTTTGGGTTCTTATAAAATTCAACCTTACAGCGAACGATATAATTATTGTAGCATTGAGTGTTTAAAAGACAAAATTGAGATTTGGCTATACAGTAATTTGCATAGTCAAGTCGCGAACCAGTTTTTTTAAATCTTTTAAAATATCGTGTGAACCAGACTGGCGCGCTGGAGACGGTAGACACATTCACATAAGGAACGCATTTATCAATTAGAGAATTAAGAGCAGAGTAGAAAAACTTCACTGCACAATCTATATCGCAACACTCAAATAGAAATGACCAATCAAAAGAGAAAATGAGGCTATTAAGATTGAAATTTGTTTTACGAAAACATCTACGACGAGAATTTGCGATGTTATTAAGTGATTTAGTAACGGAATTGTAAGAAATAGTAACTTCAATGGTAGGGTGATAAGGATCTTTAGGTTTCACTAGGGGCTGTGTTCGGGATACAGCACTAACAGTGGGATCAGAGACAAAAACAAGATCAAGGATTCTTTTAGAAGAGTTAAGGAAAGAATTCAACTGATATAGCGGACATTCAAGTAGGCATTCAAGAAAAACATGTTGAGATGAAGGAATTAAGAAAGATAGATTATCATCAACAAGCCAAGAAATATTAGGCAAGTTGAAATCACCTAAAACTATAAGGAAATCACGATCTTTAAGACTATTAAAAACAGTTTGCCAAGCATCAGCATGGTGTATATAGGTCATGATATCAGAAGCTGGAGGAATATATGAACAAGAAATATATAAGCTAAAGTTGGAACATGTAACTTCGACGCAAATAAACTAAACACCTAAGGGCAGATCAATCGGCACGACACTTGAACACAGATTCGAGTTAACAGCAATGAGTACTCCACCGCCACGACGACCAACACGATCAAGCCTATAAGAAATAAAGTTATTAGAAAGAATTTCATTATTCAAAACAGAGGAGTTAAGCCAAGTTTCAGAGAAAGCTAATATGTCAGCCGAAAAGGTTTGGCTATCACAGAAAAGGTTCGAGAGCTTGGTAACAAGTCCTCTTACATTTTGATAATGAATGCAAAGACTAGACGTTATTAGTTTTTTGAAGCAGAAGATAAATTAGGAAGGTGGACAGGCAACGGACGGGAGCGCTTATTGGGCGCAAACTCGTGTACAACTAGGCCCTCTGGCCAGAAATTAGTTTCAACCATCACTGTGTGTTCAACTGCCGCCGTGTGCAGACGTGTTTTTTAAAGCACTCCGCAAAAATTGAGTGTAATAAAAAAAAAAAAAAAAGTCTGCGTTTGCAAAAAGTTGTGTAGGGCTCTCAGTCACCTCAGAGACGCCTATTTACAATCATATTGCTATTAGATTGCTCTAATAGCAATAAATACTAAGTTGCAACAACAAAGTGCGTAATTTTTACAAAAGCCATGTCCACCAATTCGGGCCCAAGCTCTCTCGATCCCCACCAGCAACAGCTACAAGAACTAATTGTACAACAACAACGTGAGCGTCGACTATCGGTCCAACGCAACAACGCGTACTTTTCGGTGGTGTCGCCGACCCCACCGAATGCTAACGTAAGCAATAACACCGAAAGTGCCAGCCACTCAGCAATTAACAGCAACCTACCGTGGAGAGAGCAGTGTGCTTCTCCATCAATATCGATAACTGGGTCACCGATTGCACCAACCAGCACCGTCAGCTCGTTGACAGCAACTACTGCAACGTCTGCCGAAGTATTGACCTGCCTCAAGCCGTCAACGACAAGTCGCCCAGAGTCAGCCACAATAGTAAACCCAACGACTTCTGTCCAAACTGGAATGGACAGATATATTAAAATAACTAAGCGGAAGCTAAGCCCGCAAAAGAAAAAAGTGGCAATACGCCGAAAATAACCAAACCAAATGAACGAGTAGCACCCTTAGCGGGAATCGTTTTAAAATTCTTGCCGATCAGCAAGACGATCAAGCCGGCGCTGTAGATAAAGTTAAATCGGCTAGACCACCCCCTTTATACATCCGTGGAGCCAACTGCAGCGCCCTGATTTCGAAGCTAGTAGAAACAGTAGGGGCAAATAACTTTGTTGTAACCCCTCTCAATAGGGGGTAACATTAAAGAAATTAAATGTCAAGCCCAAACTGAGGACAATTTCCGCATCATCGAAAAGTACCTCCGTAATGCTAACATCAACTTCTATACCTACCAACTAAAAAGCAGTAAAGGGCTCCAGGTTGTGTTAAAGGGGATTGAGCCATCGGTCCCTACTCAAGAAATAGCAGACGCGTTGGTCGAAAAAGGGTTTGCGGTCAAGTCCGTTGTCAACATCATCAACAGGAATAAAGTCGCACAACCGCTCTTTAAAATCGAGCTCCAACCAGATGCAAAGCGGTCGAAGCCAAATGAAATGCACCCGATCTACAACCTACAGCTTCTACTGCACAGAAGAATCACCGTAGAGGAGCCCCATAAGAGACGCCAACCACCGCAGTGTAAAAACTGCCAGGAATACAACCACACATCTAACAATTATCTGCTTGGGCTCTGCTTGGGCTCGCGCGTAACAGGCTTTGTCCTGGTGTCGTAGGGGCCACTTGAACGTACTGCGCATAGTATCGTCAACGTCCGCTATTGCAAAAAAAAAAAAAAAAAAAAAAAAATTGCAATCTTAGGTCAGTGTGTGTTGGCTGCGGCGAACATCATGAAGGTGGAATTTGCACCAAGGACAGAAACAACGTCGCACTAAGACTATGCAGCAACTGTGGAGGGAAACACACGGCCAACTACAGAGGATGTCCTGTCTTTAAGGATCTTAAATCACACCTAAACGGGCGCAAACCCCCAGCCGGACCAAAAATCATCTTCAACGCCTCCAAAACTACACCGGAGGTTTTCTTCGCCAAGGCTGTTAGATCATCCAACATGACTGCTACAACCAGTCCTAGTGTATCCTTCGCTAGTGTGCTCCGAACTGGACAGACGGAGCCCGCGAAAGAGACCCCGTCACTCCGCCATCTACAGAATCCGCAACCTAGCGCACCAGAGCTTGGCCAGCAAACTCCAAGTGGTCTAGAGGCCCTATTGATCTCACTCAATCAAAACATGACCACTTTTATGACGTTCATGCAAAACTGTATGCACGAACTAATGCGGAATCAAAACCTGCTTATCCAGAAGCTTATCGAGAATAAATAATGGCTTCCCTACGTCTATGTCTTTGGAATGCTAACGGCATCTCCAAGCACAAAAATGAACTGCAACTATTCCTAGACTCAAGTGAAATCGACGTTTTGCTGATTTCGGAAACACATTTAACATCAAAAAATAATTTTCAAATACCAAAATATACCTTCTACGCAACAAACCATCCAGACGGAAAAGCTCATGGCGGGACCGGTATCCTAATCAAAAACCGTATAAAACACTCGTTCCTCAACAGATTTGAAACACAGCACCTACAAGCAACTGCTATAACTGTCCAAACCAGCTGCGGCAACACTACATTGGTCGCCCTGTACTGCCCACCACGCTTCTCAATCTCTGAAAAGGAATTTACCGATTTCTTTAACACACTCGGAGATCGCTTCATTGCAGCAGGGGACTATAACGCCAAACATACGCACTGGGGATCTCGCCTGGTAAATCCTAAAGGAAAGCAGTTGTACAACACAATAGTCAACCCTCTCAATAAGATGGATTGCGTCTCACCGGGTAGGCCTACTTATTGGCCCACAGATCCACAGAAAGTGCCTGACTTGATTGATTTCGCAGTAACCAAGAGGATTCCACGTAATCGGATCACTGCGGAAACACTACTAGATTTAACTTCCGATCACTCTCCAGTGCTATTCACATTATTAACAAGACCTCAAGTACTTGATCGCCCATATAGGCTTACAAACAACAAAACAAATTGGCTTAAATTTAAAATGTACATGAGTGCCCACATTGACTGTTCGCCGAAACTGGATGCTGCAGAGGACATTGATATGTGCGTCTCTGCACTTGAGTCGATGATGGGAGCTGCAGCAAGAGTATCTACTCCACATGCCTCTTCTTACACCAAACCTGTTGACCGGCCTACGAACCGGCGTATAGAACAATTAGTAACGGAAAAACGACGTCTAAGAAGAGAATGGCAGATTACTCGATCACCAGCAGCAAAACTTCGCCTAAGGCAAGCTAATCGCAACCTCTCCAAGGCGTTAAGACAAGAGGAAAGCTGGGCTCAAAGGAAATACATAGAAAAGCTCAGTCCAACCAGCACTAAACATCCTCTGTGGAAAGCCCACCCAACTTTAAGCGCTCCTAAAGAGACAATTTCACCGATAAGGAGTCCAACCGGTGGATGGGCCCGCAGTGACGAAGAGAGGGCATCCGTATTTGCCACACATCTTAAAATGGTTTTCCAGCCAAATCCAACATCAAACTCATCTGTACTTCCCCCTTCGAACACATTAACGGATAGTGAGTACTCGGAACTCCAATCGGACGAGATCACTGCAGTTATTAAAAACCACATAAAGCCGAAAAAAGCACCTGGCCATGACCTAGTCACACCGAAAATGATCCTAGAACTCCCTATCATTGCAATACAATATATCTGCAAACTGTTCAACGCTATAATAAAAATTGGCTACTTCCCAAGAACATGGAAAAAGTCCACTATCATCATGATTCCTAAAGTGGGAAAGGACAAAACCCAGCCATCATCCTATAGGCCAATTAGTTTGCTGCCATGTCTTTCGAAGCTTTTTGAAAAGGTCCTGCAGATCCGCCTAAACTCATTTCTGGCATCGGAGAACACAATCCCTTCACACCAGTTTGGCTTCCGCGAAAAACATGGTACAATTGAACAAGTCAATCGCATAACATCCGAAATACGAACAGCATTCGAACTAAAAGAATACTGTGCGGCTGTCTTTCTCGACGTTGCCCAGGCTTTCGATAGAGTTTGGCTGGAGGGTCTGATGTTCAAAATCCGGCAAAAACTGCCACAGTACACACACAAACTCATGGAATCTTACCTTTACAATAGGAAATTCGCTGTAAGATGTAATGGCTCCGCAGCCAGGCCAGCACATTTTAAGTGAATAAGATTATCACAAAGCCAACAAGATATTGCTCTAAACTGATCATCAAAACGATCAGAATGTTTGCAAGTAGGTAGACAAAAAGCCATTGAAAAGCCAAAAAAAAAAACAAGGAAAAAAAAAAATAAATAAATTTATATATATAAAATTTAAATACACAGCACAAAGATAATTATCGATAAAAAATCAATCATTACAAATAAAACAAAGAGTGCACAGCACAAGAGAGAGTGCAAGAACAGTTATAAGCCGAGCTTTGAGAAGCGGCCTAACAAAAATGATTAGGCGGGAGAGAAACTAAGCACAAGCACAAAGCAGAGAGAACAACAAAACCACTAGCACTGATGGTATGATGGGGGCGATGAGGGAGCAACTGCAGAAGCATTAACGAGAAAGAAAAACAAAAGAAAAAAAATTAAATACACCAAACACTATTCACGAAACAGAAAAAACTGTTTAAACTATTTAATTTGGCGAATTATGGAAATAAAACACAAGGGTGTCAAGCAAAGAACACCAGCGAAAGCGTAAACAAACTAAGCACAATTAAAAATTGAGAGAAACAATAAATATTAATAAATATGCAAAAACACGACCGTCACGTCAGAGAGCAGAAGCTTTTATTTTGTAACTCGATCAATAACTCTTCTTCCAACATATCCTTTAGTTCGAAATCATAACTAGTCCTCATCTCAGTCCCAGTTAATATCTTAAATTGCGATATCTTCGTGCTTCTAGGTGGTGACGAGTTTGTGAACTGTTGCACCCTATCTACGTGTTTATACCATGCTCCAGGATCATTGACACACAGTTTCTTCAACAATGATATAACAATCCGATTCACTCGTTCTAATTGCCCGTTCCCTCTTGGAACTCCTGTCGCAATATCTAAATGTTGTATCTTTTGCGACTCGCAGTACTCTTTAAAAATGTGAGACGTAAAAGCGCTACCCCGATCACTAACGATCCTTTTTGGATTTCCGAACAACTCGGACTGTTTTTGCAATCTGTCAACTACCTCTTCTGAGCCTGTACTTCTAGTGGGGTACAACCACACATATTTCGAAAAAGCATCGACATCACGTTTCTTTATCGTCATCGCAAAAGCATTACAATTGCTTACTATCATTATCTTTATGCCCATCACGTATATTCTCCACTTCTTTAATGCTTGAATTATAGCCAGTACCTCTAACTCGTACGAGTGATATTTTTCTTCAGCCGGGGTAGTTTGTCTGCTCATGTACTCTACCGGATGGTATTGTTGATCCTCCGAATCATAGCCAGTGCCTCTAACTCGTAAGAGATGGTATTGTTGATCCTCCGAATCTCTTTGAAGTAAAATCACGCCGTACCCATACATACTCGCGTCACAATGAACTTCTGTCACACATCTAGGATTAAAAAGACGAAACACCTGTGGATTACTCAATCCCGCTTTTAGCTGTTCAAAAGAAGCTCTCAACAAATTGGTCAATGGCCTAGCTATCGTAGCGAAATCCTTCATAATCCTACGAAAATATGAAGTAAGACCCAAATAACGTTGGACTCCTTTCGCATCCCAAAGAACTGGAAAATTCTCCACTGCACTTGTCTTTTCTTTTGACAGTTTGATGGTACCATTTTCTATGATGTGTATAATATACATACCAAAAATCATTCAACACATAGAGCTCAACTTGTAACACTTTGTTGCAAGTATAAATAAAACATAAGTGTGCATTTGAATGTTTATGTGTATACATTAATATATTCACATAAACATACATAAATATACAGCTAACCATGTTCATATATGTACATTTATATATGCACATACATGTATTCACATAGGCAACAATGCACAGGCGTAACATGAGCTAGCGTCAAGCGAGCGTGTGAACGCTGACCAAGCACGTTGACACAAGTGCCCTAAATAATATGTATGTATGTACTGACACTTCCTCTTTCTTTTGTAGCTGTTGCCTAAGTCGCAGCATAAGAATATCTATGTAACAATAGGTTAAGTCAAAGAATATTTGCGGAATAAAAATCAATCTGAATATTACCACCAACCAAGCTTGACGTGTTCTTTCTTTAATTCAATCCAAGTGGAACCCGGTCATTACATGGCGACCGTGACCATAGGCCAAGACAAGGCCTAAGGACATCGAAGGACCCAGGACTAAGGACATCGATCTTGTTAGAAAAAAAAAAAGAAAAAAAAAAGAAAATATAAGCACGAAAATGAGAAACGGTAACGATGGATAACTGCTTTCAAAGAGTTACCAAACGGAACCCGAGCTTAAGAGAAAACATAATTGAGGTGTTTAGAAGTGAATACAGCCACTACCCTCAAAGCTCGCTAACTCTAGTGCAAATAAGAACTATATACTCAGAACAAACTGAAGAAAGATTCCCAGTAAAAGGAGACACAAGAATAGTAATGTGTAGTAGGAAATGTCCACCAATTGATATAACACACACCGGTCTGGTTTTACTGAGTTCAGTTTATTGAATGATTCTTAATTCTATAACAATTGTCGACTATAGCTAAGACCGCGTAGCTGCGCTGCCAGTAATGCAGGCAGAGAAGCGGTATGCTTATGTATAAACATATTTATGTATAAAAGTATAAATGTTTACATAAGAGTATGTATGTATGTATCCCGTTGCGGCGGGAGAGTGAGGATGTATCATATTGCATATTGGGCCAAAGCGGCCGCGCGTGTTATATTTGCCGACACAGCAATTGTCCAGCACCATGCACTCATGGGTGGTCATGTTACTTGAGAGGCCAATACACTTGAATGTTGCGCACATAAATATTGCTACAATATGTTTGTAATGTTGTTAATATGTTATTCCAAAACATGCTACAAATGTGCTTCTTATTGAGTGTACCAAATATATGCTGCTACACAAACGCAGCAGGTACTTTCCATTTCTACTTGATGGAATAAAAAAAAAAAGAAAATTAAAAAAAAAAATCAAATAATTACAAAATAATCAAAAAAAAAAAAAAAAGAACATACACACACACACACAAAAATATAAATTAACAATTGAAAAAAGAGCAAGTGCTGATGACTAGCACCGAACCGTCACATCCAGAGGACTTGGATTGCCTGACCGCTGTACCTACCGTACAAAGGGACGCACCCCTCCTCGAAGAGGTATTAGAGCTGTATCCCAACGATGGACCGCGCCCACTCACAATAGCTGAGTACCGGGCCCGCAACACAAAATCTACAAAGCCAAAGAAGACTAAGAGAGGAGACCAAGTACGTAAGCTAAGAGGCTGGAAGTAGACTTACTGGACACTCTGAAGACGGAGGAAGACCGACAACGCTACATAGAGCGTATTGACATCTTAAAAGCTGAACTTCGCCAAATAGCGAAAAACGCAAGGGGGCCGCAGAAAGGCGCAAGCCTTAACTTGCCTTTAATTTAATAATTATAATTATAAGCTTAATAGCAAGTTGAAGCATGAAAGTACAACTTGCGAACTACTAACTTTCGGCTAGGCTATTACTAACAATGTGGTTGGAGATTTTTTTTTGAGTAATTTCTAAACAACAAATGATATGTATACTTGAATTGTGAGCCAACCACATACTCTATAATTTTTCCACATCTCTGGCTCACTGTGCGAAACACAGTTGAGATAATTTTTCTCTCTCGAGTCCATAAAGGAATTTTTTTTCTCTCCGTCAAACAAATAGAAAACAGGTCTAAACGACCAAGAAAACAAAAATTTTTGCTAGGTGACCTAGATGGGTTCTCAAGAATCCAAAATAGACCACAACGGCTAATGTCGTTAACAGCGTTAAAATAGTAGATCACAAGGAAAATTTAGAAGAAATAGGGATATTGTTTTTTGCTATCCTAATATTAGTTGCCTTAAATCTGGCTTTGAAATTATATGCAATGCATAATAAAATAATTAAGAAAAAATATCAGAGTAGAGCAGATGGCCTAAATACAGTATAAAAATGGGTCGAGTAGAACTTAAATATTTGAACAAATACGTTCCATTCTTAGATTTTCTCTTTAACAGAGGCGAGACCAACCCAAAATATAAAGAAATCAAATACTGGATTGTGAATAATAGAAAATTTAAATCGGGGATAGCCCACATGATAGAAAGATCCATAGTAGAAGCGTACAACCGCCTAAAGCGAAAAAACAAGATTCTACCCACATGGGTACATAAACTATTCAAAAAACCCATAGAGATAATTGATCTCTCAGGGAATTAAAAAAAAAATATCAAAGACTTGTGTTCTATTTATCCGATCAGATTCAAATTTTGGGATCTAAGATTTTATATGAAATACTATCATATTGGTAAATTTCACAAAAATGTTTCCTCCAGAGCTATATGATATAGTGGTCCGATTCTGCCAATTTTCATACTTTATTTTTCCCAGGTTATTAAAAGCCCCCAAAAAAAATTTCATCCCGATAGCTCTTAAGATGGCTGAGTAAAACGCATACGCACAGACGGACGGACAGACGGACAGACGGACATGGCTATATCAACTCAGCTTCTCATGCTGATCAAGAATATATATACTTTATATGGTCGGAAACGTCTCCTTCTGTGCGTTAGAAACATCTGACCAATTTTATAATACCCTCTGCAAGGGTATAAAGAGAGTGTAAATCATTTTTAACAAAATATGATTGATTGGGATGATATATTAAGAGAAGCTAGAACACATGCGCAGGAATTAAATAAATCTTGTAAGTGCCTCTCGCAGAATAGGGAAACATCCCAAAGTACAATAGAAAAACACTCGAAAATAATAATAGAGAGCCTAGAAAATATTAGAGCAGTGTTAAAAGAACACTATAGTAAATTAACTACGGGACGAAAAACAGCCGCAAATGCATTCTATAATGATTGCAAACAAAAGGCAAAATCCGTGTTAAAAAGATATAATATTGAATATAAACAAACAATTGATTTGGATATTTCAATATCACTGGAGGACAAAACCCAGTTAACGGCTGAAGAAGAGATGGATCAAGAAGAACCATCAGTGAGTTTCGCCAACAAACGCAAAAATGACTCAAATAGTCACTGATTTTTTAAAGATGGCCTCAAACCTTATTCCACGGTTTGATGGCAGAAGAGAAAACCTTCAGAATTTCAAGGACGCATTGAATTAGATAAATACTCTAAAAGGCGACCATGAGGAAACAGCAGTGTGCCTAATAAAATCAAAACTAAAAGGTCACACAAGAAATTTGATAACCTCTGAACAGACAATAGAAGAGATCATTAACAGTATCGCATCAAATGTAAAAAAACCTACCCCAGAGAAACAAAACAGCAAGTCAGTATGCCCAAGAGATTGAAAAGCTTACTGAATCTCTGGAAGGTGCCTTTATACACGATGGCACATCTGTCGTACTAGCTAAAAAGTATACACTTTCAGTCGCTACAGAGGCAATAACAAAGAACTGCATAAACAATCAACTACGTAACGTACTAAAAGCTGGTATTTTCCGTGACATGAACAAACTAACAACAAAGTTCGTAGACAAAAGTACAGCAGAAACAGGACAAGCGAACCCTGTCATGCACTACCGTCAATACAATAGAAATGGACAAAATAATTACCGACGTAGAGGTAATTACCAAAACAACGGTTATAGGAATAATAATAATACCGGTGGATACGTGGTAACTCACGGTACAACAACCGAGGAAGAAATAATTCCAACCGAAACAGCTCGAAACGAGGTAATTCCAACCGAGGTAGCTCTAACAACGGAAATGGTAATGTACGACTTACTCAAAGTAATTCGGAAACCAATAGATCCCTGCAGATATTCAGAGGAAACTGTAAATGTATACACATTCAATCTTAGCCTAAGTATTTCCATCAAAGTTAAAAACGAAAATACATACAACACCTATACCTTCTTGTTGGACACAGGTGCAGACGTATCAATAATAAAAGAAAAAACGGGTCCTTTTACTTCCAAAGGTCTAACCTTTATGGAACTAAGACAAAATGAATTCATAATTCCACACAATTTCCATATAGTAGACGAAAGTTTCCCAATTCCATTTGATGGAATTTTAGGACTAGATTTCTTCAAAACATTCAATTGCCAATTAGACTTCAGTGAACCAAACGATTTGCTAATATTAAGACCAAATAATTTAGATTTTGCAATAAATATCCCAATATTACACACTTGTGACAGCAATACCACAATTCTCCCAGCAAGATCTGAAGTAGTCCGACAAATAAATATTCCAAATGAAAACTCAAATATCGTCATCTTAAATCAAGAGGTCGAAAATGGAATATTTATTGGAAATTCGATCTCAAGTCCGAACAAAACATTTGTCCGAATTTTAAACACAACAAAAAGTGTAAAAATTTTAAATTTAAAAAACATAAAATATGAATCATTAAAGAATTATGAAATTGTACAGACAACTGATGACCAAAGAAGTCAATCAGTAATGCAAAAACTGAAGCCAAACTATTATCTCTAGGCTTGCTCCAGATACTTCTGAGTCGTCTGTGGCATTGGTAATATATGCCCTGCTAAGGTTTTAATTCAGAAGTTTAAGTTTTCTAGGCATCGCGAAATCTCCTCTTTTAAAATTAAAGTACCAATTGAGTATTTTTCAGCTATGGTTGACACTAATTTCTGGCCAGAGGGCCTAGTTGTACACGAGTTTGCGCCCAATAAGCGCTCCCGTCCGTTGCCTGTCCACCTTCCTAATTTATCTTCTGCTTCAAAAAACTAATAACGTCTAGTCTTTGCATTCATTATCAAAATGTAAGAGGACTTCTTACCAAGCTCTCGAATCTGTTCTGTGATAGCCAAACCTTTTCGGCTGACATATTAGCTGTTTTGAATAATGAAATTCTTTCTAATAACTTTATTTCTTATAGGCTTGATCGTGTTGGTCGTCGTGGCGGTGGAGTACTCATTGCTGTTAACTCGAATCTGTGTTCAAGTGTCGTGCCGATTGATCTGATCCTTAGGTGTTGAGTTTATTTGCGTCGAAGTTACATGTTCCAACTTTAGCTTATATATTTCTTGTTCATATATTCCTCCAGCTTCTGATATCATGACCTATATGCACCATGCTGATGCTTTGCAAACTATTTTTAATAGTCTTAAAGATCGTGATTTCCTTATAGTTTTAGGTGATTTCAACTTGCCTAATATTTCTTGGCTTGTTGATGATAATCTATCTTTCTTAATTCCTTCATCTCAACATGTTTTTCTTGATTGCCTTCTTGAATGTCCGCTATATCAGTTGAATTCTTTCCTTAACTCTTCTAAAAGAATCCTTGAACTTGTTTTTGTCTCTGATCCCACTGTTAGTGCTGTATCCCGAACACAGCCCCTAGTGAAACCTGAAGATCCTTATCACCCTACCATTGAAGTTACTATTTCTTACAATTCCGTTACTAAATCACTTAATAACATCGCAAATTCTCGTCGTATATGTTTTGGTAAAACAAATTTTAATTTTCTTAATAGCCTTATTTTCTCTTTTGATTGGTCATTTCTATTTGAGTGCTGCGATATAGATTGTGCAGTGAAGTTTTTCTACTCTGCTCTTAATTCTCTAATTGATAAATGCGTTCCTTATGTGAATGTCTCTACCGTCTCAGTCTAGTTCACACGTAGGCTCTCTAATCTCCGCAATCAATCGCTTTCACTCGTTGCAGAGGACGGACGTGTTTTTTTTTGCGCTTATCAACTTTTATTTTTTCTCGCGATCAAATACTTTTCCACAACTTTTAAATTTATTATCGGTTAAATTAATTAATAATAATTTCAGCATCCGAATTTCATTTTCATTTTGCGAATACTTGCTGTCGCTTTTGTTTAAATTTAAATAAAAACTTACAACAATACTCGCATTAGCGGTGTTGTTGTTTTGCTTATCTCTTTTGCTTTTGTGTCTTTACCGTTTTTAACTAACTCTCGCGCTCTTGCGTACAAATTGTTGTTGCATGTGTTCAATTTGACGCGCTCTCCCGCTCTTTCCTATTCTTAATTGATTTGCGCTCTCGTCTTTTGCCTACCCGCGACTCTGTGATACGTGTTTTTGTTTTTGTGCTTTCATCTCTTTTAATTCTTTAGTTGTGAAGGCTTACTCTGCACATTAACCCTTGTGTCAGAACTGGTCAGTATATTCTTATTCATAGAAATTTTACTTTTAGAATTTCTATTTTTTATTTTTTGTATTTCCTTGTTTAAAATAAATTTAACTTTTTGATAAAATGGTTGTCTGCTCAAAAAATAATTGTATAGTTGCCACTAATGCGGTTGACTCTCATGATTATATTCTTTGTTGGTTGTGTGACAATGCGGTTCACGTTAAGTGTGCAGGTTACACAGGTAGAATCAAGGAGTCTATTGCTAAAGGTGGTGGCTTAAAATATGGATGTGATGCTTGCCGGGAGGTCGAGAATGAGAACTAGGGATAGTTTTGACACCTTAAGGGCAGGTTTTAATAAACTCCAAGCGGAGTTTACTGCGGTGGAGACTCAGTTCAGAAGTTTATCGCTTATGAATGAGTCTCCGAAACGTAAAAGGACCAGTCCTTGGGGTGTTTCTGTATCTGTAGATCCGCCAGCATCTCTTATCGTCCCCGACCGGTCTCATGCACCGTCCACTCCTACTGTACAGCAATTGATATCGTTTAAGAGCCCGGTTGTGAATGCTATTAGTAAGGAATTACCGATATCATCTGGGAATGATCTCTTAAAAACGATGCCTATTGTAGTGTCCGATAAGTCCGGGAAATTACCCATTCCCATGGAAATTGGAATCGAGGGCCCCGTAAACAAGTTGACTGCTGCAGTGGGTGACTTGTCCAACGTTACTGCTGCGGCTGACGCTTCGGGACCGCGGCCTCTCGTTGGCATACCACCAAAGAAACATATATTTGTTTCTAGGCTAGACCCTGTTGTCACATCTGATGATGTAATAGCCTATATTCTCGGGACATTTCGTCCTTTAAAATTAGTGTTTCTGCCAATATCTTCGACACCATATGTCGAGAAGATTTTTGGCCGAAACATATAATAGTAAAGGAATATACTGTAAAAAAGAAAAATCGGCAACCGATTCGCTTGCCAACAACAACAACTAATACTATTCCTGCCACATCAGCATCTGCTGGTGTGTCAAAAAACTAGCTTCGTCCCTTAACCTGGGTTACCAGAACGTTAGAGGACTGAAATCTAAACTTACTAATCTCTATGTAGATAGTCTTTCTTTTGAGCATAACATTCTAGCTTTTACAGAGACGTAGCTTAAACGTGATATTGCTGATGCATCGGTTTTTCCCACAAACTTTTCTATATTCAGACGTGACCGGATTTCTCGCATAGGTGGTGGCGTTCTGAGAGCTGATGATGCTGCTTTATCATCTGAAATGATTAAATTTTCTAGTACCCAGGAGATTGAGTTTGTCGGTGTTAAAGTAAATTTTAAATCTTTTAATGCTTTTATTACTTGTTCCTATATTCCACCATTGTCAGACATGGTGGTATATTCAAATCATTTAGAGGCAATTCAGTTTGTCTCCTCTTTGGTTTCCAGTCAAGACATGTTCGTAGTTTTAGGTGATTTTAATTTACCAGCTTTAGCATCGTCACCAACAGATGAATGTACCATGTTGCTGCCCTCTTTGTCACATGACTTTATTGATGGCCTTCTAGGCTTATCTTTATCCGAAGTCAATCCTGTCTTAAATTCTAATGGAAAATCGTTAGATCTTATTTTTGTATTGGATTCTTCTTATTGTGAGGTTTCTAGGATCGAGCCATTTGTTCTTCCAGAAGACAAATTTCATCCTACATTATATTTAAAAATTGATCTGCCCTTGCTTTCACCATTACTTGGTTCAAATGAGTTACCTCTAACTAGGTGCATTCGTAAGACTGACTTTGCCAGCCTTAATGAAAACATTGCTACTACCGATTGGTCTTATCTGTACAATTGTAGAGATATGAACTCAGCTGTTCGTTTTTTCTATGATACTCTGAATTCACTCTTTGATATTTGTGTGCCTCTTGGTAGGCTGGAGCGGCTTAACAAACCTCCCTGGTTCTCTCGTGAGCTGTGCAATTTGAAAAATGTGAAGACACGATATTATAAGTAGTTTCAAAAAACACGTCGTTCATCAGACTATCCTCTGTATACAGAAGCTCGTTCAAAATTCATGATGCTTAATACACAATGCTATAAGAATTATCTTCAGCGGTGTAAGCTTCAGTTTTCTTCTGACCCTAAACAATTTTATAATTTTGTTAATTCTAAACGTGTCTTTGTCTTTTCAAAATAAAAAAGCGAGCACTGATCAGGCAATTGCCGATATGTTTGCGAGTTTTTTCAAAACAACTTATTCCTCAACGGAATATCGAGCAAGTCCGTATCCTTATCATTTAGAAAAGGCTAATTGCATTTTCAATCCAGTGATTGATGAAGGTTCTATTCTTAGCGAACTTAAATTAGTTAAACCCATTTATTCTCCGGGGCCAGATGGTCTTCCTGGATGTGTACTCAGGTTCTGTGCAAACGCATTATGTAAACCCATTTTAAAATTGTTTCTATTGTCTGTCGAATCTTCCTTTTTTCCATCTATTTGGAATTAGTCGTATATCATTCCTCTGCATAAAAATGGCAAAAAGTCCGAAGCCTCTAACTATAGGGGTATCTCAAAATTGCCCGCTATTCCGAAAGATTTTGAGAAAATTATAACTTCTCAATTGCAACATTTTTGTAGCTCTATTATTTCGCCATCCCAACATGGGTTTGTGAAACGTAGATCTACAACCACTAACCTTTAAGAATTTACATCAAAAGAATTTTAATAAATTATCAAGGGGTTCAAAAATGGTAAACAAACTGATGTCATATACACTGACTTCAGCAAAGCCTTTGATTCCGTTAATCATACCCTATTACTTTCGAAGCTGAGCGACATTGGGTTTTCAGCCCTTTTATGTATGCTGACGATGTCAAGCTTTGTCTTACGTATAAAGATACAGATTCATTTAGTCGGCTACAAGCTGATCTTAAAAACTTTCAATCCTGGTGCCAGTTTAATCTACTAAATCTTAACACTACCAAATGTAAGGTAATGACTTTTTTTCGTAACTCTCCTCAACTGGTCACTTATTTTCTAAACAATAGCCCTTTAGAACGTCTAAATAATATGAATGATTTGGGCGTACTTATGGACCATAAGTTAAATTTTAACACCCATATTTCCACCACGGTCTCAAAGGCCATGAGTGTCCTGGGTTTCATTAAAAGATGGTCAAAAGAATTCGATGACCCCTATACAACTAAAGTTCTTTTTACTTCGCTTGTACGTCCTATTTTAGAGTATGGATCTTGCATTTGGTCACCTCAATATGAGTCGCACCAGATTAGACATGAATCCGTTCAAAAGCAGTTCTTGCTATTTGCTCTTCGTGGCTTAAGCTGGGATCGCAATGTCAATTTGCCTTCGTATTCTAGTAGACTTCGCTTGATTAACCTTCCTTCCCTAGCTAACCGTAGAACTATGCTTGGTGTCATTTTCATGCACAAGCACCTAATTGGTGATATCGACTCGCCTGAGTTATTAGCTCAGGTTAATCTGTCGGTACCATGTAGACGGAGTAGACATCCTTTGATACCTTTATCTTTTAGTCGTTGTTCTTCTAACTATGCCATGCATGAACCTTTTAGCGTCCTCTGCTCTGATTACAACCTTCTATTCCCCGTAATCAGCTCAGAGTTTTCTATCAATATGCTTAAAACATCTATCCTATCCCATTTAGTTAATAGATAACTACAGTATTATTTGCTTGTCTGTTTTTTCTCTTGTGTATTTGTCCACGCGATTCGTGCCGTGCGTTATACGGCTGCACCCCTCGGTCGGTCAAGTGGGAGGTTGGCAGTTATCTGCTTGGGCTCGCACGTAACAGGCTTTGTCCTGGTGTCGTAGGGGCCACTTGAACGTACTGCGCATAGTATCGTCAACGTCCGCTAATTAAATCGAGATATTTTAAAAGATTTAAAAAAACTGGTTCGCGACTTGACTATGGAAATTACTGTATAGCCAAATCTCAATTTTGTCTTTTAAACACTCAATGCTACAATAATTATATCGTTCGCTGTAGGGTTGAATTTTATAAGAACCCCAAAAGATTTTACAACTTTGTTAATTCCAGACTGCTAATAATGACTAAGATATTGCAGATCTGTATGCTAAATTCTTTCAGTCGACTTATTCTACTACTGTTTCGGATCCCAGAACCTATCCCTTTTCAATCCCACATTTAAATTGTATGTTTTTTCCTAGTATTACTGAAGACTGTATTATCTCTAGCTTGTCATCTATGACGTCTTCCTTCGTTCCCGGTCCTGATAATATACCTAGTTGCATCCTTAAAATGTGTTCGATTTCCCTATCTAAGCCTTTATCTCGGTTATTCTTTATATCGAGTGAGACTTGTAGCTATCCCGATATTTGGAAGGAGTCTTTTATTATTCCGCTTTTTAAAAAGGGTAGCAAATCGGATGTTTCTAACTACCGTGGCATTGCCAAACTTTTGTCAATACCAAAGCTGTTTGAGAAAATTATTACGTCTTCCCTTCAACACCTATCGAGATCCACTATTTCTCCTTGTCAGCATGGCTTAATGAAAGGTCGTTCGTCGCTTACTAACCTTTTAGAATTGACTACCCTTGTACACCATGGCTTCCGTAAAAAGTGTCAAACTGATGTTATTTATACTGACTTTAGTAAGGCTTTCGATACGGTTGATCATTCTATGCTTCTCGCGAAACTTAACATCATGGGTTTTTCCCCGAAACTGTTGGCTTGGTTAAAGTCGTATCTTATTGGCAGAACCCAAAAGGTGTCTTTTCGTTCCTCAATATCTAAAACTATTCAAGTTACGTCAGGTGTACCCCAAGGCAGTCATCTGGGCCCACTGTTATTTACCCTGTTTATAAATGATTTACCCTTGGCCTTGGTTCACTCACGCGTGCTCATGTTTGCGGATGACGTCAAGATTTGTTATTCCTATGATGATCCTGATGCGTTCTGTGATTGATGCCACGTTAATAAATTACACCTTAATGCCTCTAAGTGTTCTTTTATGACTTTCAGTCGTTTGTCTCCGTTCCTAGCTCATTACTCCATTAAGTCTGTTCTGTTAGATTGTGTACCATCCTTCAAAGACTTAGGCGTTATGTTTGACCCAAAACTTTCATTTAATGTTCATATTGCTTCAATTGTCAATAGAGCATGCAGCCTTCTTGGCTTTATTAAACGTTGGGCCAAAGAATTTGATGATCCCTATGTAACAAAGGTTTTATACACTTCGTTAGTTCGCCCTATTCTCGAATATTGCTCGCCAGTGTGGAACCCGCAATATCATGTTCACCAGCGTAGTATTGAATCGTTACAGAAGCAATTCCTTAAGTTTGCGTTACGCGGTCTTAATTGGGACCCGAGTCTTCGCCTACCTTCTTATTCTGACAGACTTCTTCTTATTAATCTTCCTTCACTTTACAACCGTAGGCTCGTTTTTGGCATTCTCTTTCTCCATAAACTAGTCAACCGCGAAGTCATTTCTACTAATTTACTAGGTACGCTATATTTTTGTGTTCCCTCACGTCGGACCAGAAACTTTTTATACCATACACCCATAGGGTGAAATGGTATATTAAAGTTGCCAAAATGTATGTAACAGGCAGAAGGAAGCTTTTCCGACCCCATAAAGTATATATATTCTTGATCAGCATCAACAGCCGAGATCTAGCCATGTCCGTCTGTCCGTCCGTCCGTCTGTATGAACACCTAGATCTCGGAGACTATAAGAGGTAGAGCCACCAAATTTGGTATGTAGACTCGTGTAGTATGTACACTGATCAAGTTTATTTCAAATTTCTGCCACGCCCCCTATCGCCCCCCCCCCCAAATTAAATAAAACCGATTTTCTCAAACACTATAGCAACTAGAGACACAAAATTTGGTATGAATATTTGCTTAGTAATTGCGCGCATTTTTGATGTGTAAAGATTTTGCCACGCCTCTTTCCGCCCCCGTAATTTGAAAAAACTCGATTATCTCCCGTAATTTTCAACCTTGTGCAATCAAATTTAGCACACTTAAATTTGATACTAATATCCAGCAAAATACCAAATCAAAATCGGAATAAAAATAGCCAAGTTATGCATATAAACGTTTTTCCATATGGCCGGAGTTGGCCGTTGACTGGTGGGGGCGCTAGGGTGCTCGTATGCTTGAGTGAGCGAAATACTAAGATATGCTTGTAAAAAGCATGCAAACCGATTTTTTTAAAAATACGGAAATGCATTTGTTATTATAAATTTTAAATATTTCTATATGATTGGTGTATGGTATACCCAAGTCGGCGAGACGACTTACTTACTTCATTTCCTATTTACCTTAGTAGATGTCTGACTAACTACTCTCTTCACGAACCTTTTCGTGTTCTTTGCCAATCTTTTAACAACCTTTCTCACCTAATTTCTCCTCATCTTTCTGTCACTTCTCTTTGCGCTATACTTTTTAATCATCTACAGCGAAACCAATGAAAATATTCTGGACTTGGATTGGCTGCAACTCATCCCTGACCACATTGGCTGTGAATCGGGGCATAGCTGGCACCATATGCAAATAAAATTCCTCCACCGGGTCGGGGATGTTTAGTTGTGTATATAGCAAAGCTATATTTTTCAATTAATTACTATCTGTCTTTAGCTTTAGCTTTCTCGTCGACTGCTGTGTTAGTTGACGTAAATAAATAAATAAATAAATAAATAAATAAATAAATAAATAAATAAATAGACTACCGTATGGTCTGAAAATAGAACCAAATTCCTTTCAAAGAATGATGACAATTGCTTTCTCTGGATTAAATCCGTCACAAGCATTCCTTTACATGGATGACTTAATAGTCATCGGCTGTTCGGAGAAACACATGCTCAAAAACCTAAAGGATATTTTTGACATATGCAGAAAACACAACCTAAAACTGCATCCAGAGAAATGTTCATTCTTCATGCACGAAGTGACATTCTTGGGTCACAAGTGTACCGACAAAGGAATATTGCCAGATGACACCAAATATGACGTCATTGAAAAATACCCAGTACCAACAGATGCTGATAGTGCTAGAAGATTCGTAGCCTTTTGCAACTATTAGACATTTTATTAAAAACTTCGCGGAACATGCACGTCCGATAACACAACTGTGTAAGAAAAAAGTAGAATTTGTTTGGTCTGAAGAATGCCAAAAAGGATTTCAAGATTCCAGATTTTAGCAAAGAGTTTTGCATAATAACAGATGCTAGCAAATATCCATGTGGAGCAGCACTAACTCAAACTTATGGCGATAAGCAGTTGCCAGTAGCATACGCACCCCGTTCGTTCACTAAAGGTGAAAGTAATAAACGTACTACTGAGCAAGAACTAGCTGCGATACACTGGGCCATTACACACTTTCGCCCATATATATATGGCAGACATTTCAGAGTCAAAACAGACCACAGACCCCTAACGTATTTATTTTCTATGATAAATCCGAGTTCAAAATTAACAAGAATGAGACTTGATCTAGAGGAATATGAATTTACAGTAGAATATCTGAAGGGAAAAGATAATTTTGTTGCGTATGTATTATCCCGCATTACAATACAGGATCTAAAAAACACAGAAGCAAATGTCCTGAAAGTTACTACCAGGCAGCAAAGTAGACAAAATAATCTCTGGCCAGATGATAAAAATCAAAATACAATTAGGCACGTACCTAATGATGCTTCTAAGCCCAAAATACATGAAGTACTCTGCAATGATGAAGTACGAAAAGTAGTGACCTTGCGCATAACACACGATTTATGTTTCCTCAAACATGGAAAGAAAGTTATAGCAAGAATTGAGATTGGAGATCTGTACACCAATGGAAATCTAGACTTAGGTCAGTTTTTTCAAAGGCTTGAAAAACAAGCCGGTATACTCGAAATCAAACAACTCAAATTGGCACCGAATGAAAAGATCTTTGAAACATTTTCAATAGAATCTTTTAAAGAAATGGGCAATAAAATATTGAAAACATTAAGAGTAGCACTACTCCAACCGGTGACCATTATAGAAAAAGATAAAGATAAAGAAGCAATATTGTCTACATACCATGATGATCCAATACAGGGTGGCCATACAAGCATTACAAAAACTTTGGCCAAAGTAAAAAGATATTATTATTTAAAAATATCAAAGAAGCTAACATCGGCTGTGCCGAAGTTTATATACCCTTGCAGTCCATGGCCATAATATTTTTACAAGTTCCAAACTCTTTTTCTGTATCTCAATTCATTAATGCACAGAACCTTTCAAATATCATTTCAATTTCTTCTTCTTCTTCCCCATCCCCTTTTACACGCATGCCGCGACTCGCACGCATACACATATAGTTTATGTAGCGTTGGGTCTGTATGTGTGCATGCGTGTGCTCTGTTGATTTGATGATGACGTAGTAGGCAGCAAGTTGAACCGATTTATATCGGCTGTAACTTGTGTTCTATATATCCGATCAGATTCAAATTTTGGGATCTGAGATTTTATATATAATACTATCATATTGGTAAATTTCATGGCGATACTCCAATTTTTGCAATTTTTGCAAAATTTCATCCCGATAGCTCTTAAGATGGCTGAGTAAAACGCATACGCACAGACGGACGGACAGACGGACATGGCTATATCAACTCATCTTCTCATGCTGATCAAGAATATATATACTTTATAGGGTCGGACACGTCTCCTTCTGTGCGTTACAAACATCTGACCAATTTTATAACACCCTCTACAAGGGTATAAAAACATGACACGTCATGTAAAAGACTACATTAATAAATGTGAAAAATGCCTAAAGTCAAAAACAACAAAGCACATAAAAACACCCTTAGTTATTACAGAAACCCCCATACATGCTTTTGATAAGGTAATAGTAGACACCATTGGTCCATTACCAAAATCCGAAAATGGTAACGAATATGCAGTCACTCTAATATGTGACTTGACGAAATACCTAGTAGCAATACCAGTTCCCAATAAAAGCGCTACAACAATCTCGAAAGCTATTTTTGAATCATTCATTCTGAAGTACGGTCCAATGAAGACGTTCATTACAGACATGGGAACAGAATACAAAAATTCAATAATAAATGACTTGTGCAAATATTTAAAAATAGACAACATTACGTCTACTGCACACCACCACCAGACCTTGGGTACCGTTGAAAGAAGTCATAGGACATTCAATGAGTACATTCGATCATATATATCAGTAGATAAAACTGATTGGGACATATGGTTACAATATTTTGTGTACTGTTTTAACACAACCCCATCAATAACACACAAATATTGTCCCTATGAAAGAAGCTACAAAAGAAAGAGGAAGTGTCAGTACATACATACATATTATTTAAATGCACATACATATATGAACATGGTTAGCTGTATATTTATGTGAGTATGTTTATTCAAATGTACACTTATGTTTTATTGCGTACATATTTGATTGTTTTATACTTGCAACAAAGTGTTACAAGTTGAGCTCTTTGTGTTGAATGATTTTTGGTATGGATATACTACACCTCCCCTTTTTTTAGAAAATAACGTAATATTATGGAGTTATTTATTAATTACTAATAATGATAATAAATGATTGATTAATAGTAATATATGTATGTTTGTTAGAAAAATTGTTATATTTGTGTCTGGTCAGACAAATTTTCTTTCTCAAAAATTTCCTTTCCTTTTTTTTTTTTTTATTTTTTTATAGAATGAAGTAGTTATAGTAGTTGAATCCATAAAAAAAATTTTATATATTTCTTTTCGTCTTTCTTTCTTTTTTTTTTTTTTTAATTATTTTTGCAAATTTTTAACCAAACATATGTACTGTTTGTATCTTACTTTTATTATTCCTAATTTTTATATTGTTGTTATACCATACACCCATAGGGTGAAATGGTATATTAAAGTCACCAAAATGTATGTAACAGGCAGAAGGAAGCTTTTCCGACCCCATAAAGTATATATATTCTTGATCAGCATCAACAGCCGAGACGATCTAGCCATGTCCGTCTGTCCGTCTGTCCGTCCGTCCGTCCGTCCGTCCGTCCGTCCGTCTGTATGAACACCTAGATCTCGGAGAGCTAGAGCCACCAAATTTGGTATGTAGACTCGTGTCATATGTACTCTTATCGAGTTTGTTTCAAATGTTTGCCGCGCCCCCTACCGCCCCCGCAAATCAAATAAAACCGATTTTCTCAAAACCTATTTTAGCTAGAGACACCATAGTTGGTATAAATATTTGCTTAGTAATTGCGCACAGTTTTGATGTATAAAGATTTTGCAACGCCCCCCTCCGCCCCCGTAATTTGAAAAAACTCGATTATCTGCCGTAATTTTCTACCTTGTGCAATCAAATTTAGCACACTTAAATTTGATACTAATATCAAGCAAAATACCAAATTTGATCAAAATCGGAATAAAAATAGTCAAGTTATGCATATAAACGTTTTTCCATATGACCGGAAGTGGCCGTTGTCTGGTGGGGGCGCTAGGGTGCTCGAATGCTTGAGTGAGCGAAATACTAAGATATGCTTCTAAAAAGCATGTAAACAGATTTTTTTAAAAATACGAAAATGCATTGGTTATTATAAATTTAAAATATTTGTTTTACTGGTGTATGGTATATCCAAGTCGGCGAGACGACTTACTTACTTCATTTTTAGATATTTCTACAACTTCGAATAGTCCTATATAGGCTGAGTCAAGCTTATGACCAGCTTCGTTTTTTAAAAAAACTTTATCTCCTGTTTCTATTTTAAGATCTGCTGACTTATTGTCATAAAAAATTTTTTGGTTTTCCTTACGTTTATCTAACATTATTCTCGCTCTACTGTATGCTAGTTCTAATCTAAACTTAACTTCTTTAGCATAATCATCTACGCGTTATAATGGTTCTATTCTATTTATGCTATTAAAATGGATTGGTAAATTATTTTGTTTACCAAATACATGTTCATAGGGACAATATTTGTGTGTTATTGATGGGGTTGTGTTAAAACAGTACACAAAATATTGTAACCATATGTCCCAATCAGTTTTATCTACTGATATATATGATCGAATGTACTCATTGAATGTCCTATGACTTCTTTCAACGGTACCCAAGGTCTGGTGGTGGTGTGCAGTAGACGTAATGTTGTCTATTTTTATTGGGAACTGGTATTGCTACTAGGTATCGGTGCTTGAGTGAGCGAAATACTAAGATATGCTTGTAAAAAGCATGCAAACCAAATGCAAAAATACGAAAATGCATTTGTTATTATAAATTTGAAATATTTGTTTTATTGGTGTATGGTATACCCAAGTCGGCGAGACGACTTACTTACTTCATTTCTTACACAGTTGTGTTATCGGACGTGCATGTTCTGCGAAGTTTTTAATAAAACGTCTAATAGTTGCAAAAGGCTACGAATCTTCTAGCACTATCAGCATCTGTTGGTACTGGGTATTTTTCAATGACGTCATATTTGGTGTCATCTGGCAATATTCCTTTGTCGGTACACTTGTGACCCTAGAATGTCACTTCGTGCATGAAGAATGAACATTTCTCTGCATGCAGTTTTAGGTTGTGTTTTCTGCATATGTCAAAAATATCCTTTAGGTTTTTGAGCATGTGTTTCTCCGAACAGCCGATGACTATTAAGTCATCCATGTAAAGGAATGCTTGTGACGGATTTAATCCAGAGAAAGCAATTGTCATCATTCTTTGAAAGGAATTTGGTGCTATTTTCAGACCATACGGTAGTCTATTAAACTGATAAGATCCATTGCTAGTGGAAAATGACGTAATGCTTCGCGATTTATCTTTTAGTTCTATTTGGCTCTGCCTAGTTGATCAAGAATATCGTCTATTCTTGGTAATGGGAATTTATCGGACAACAATTTTTTGTTTATTTGACGATAGTTTCTTTTCTGATCCTGGTAAACCCTTTTTCGGTACCAGTAGTAACGGACTATTATACTCGGACACTGATGGTTCAACTATTTTATCTTTAATGAGTTTATCGACTTGTCTAGTTATTTTTTCTTTATGCATGTGTGGTATTCTGTAATTTTTTGTGTATACTGGCTGGTTGTCATTCAATCTTAGTTCTTGTTTATAAAAGTTATTTGTAGTAATCGGTTCGTTTTCTAAAGCAAATATATCTGTATACTTGGTGCAAAGCTCTTCTAGTACGTTTTTGAACATAGGTATGAAGTTTGGCTTCAGTTTTTGCATTACTGATTGACTTCTTTGGTCATCAGTTGTCTGTACAATTTCATAATTCTTTAATGATTCATATTTTATGTTTTTTAAATTTAAAATTTTTACACTTTTTGTTGTGTTTAAAATTCGGACAAATGTTTTGTTCGGGCTTGAGATCGAATTTGCAATAAATATTCCATTTTCGACCTCTTGATTTAAGATGACGATATTTGAGTTTTCATTTGGAATATTTATTTGTCGGACTACTTCAGAGCTTGCTGGAAGAATTGTGGTATTGCTGTCACAAGTGTGTAATATTGGGATATTTATTGCAAAATTTTAATTATTTGGTCTTAATATTAGCAAATCGTTTGGTACACTGAAGTCTAATTGGCAATTGAATGTTTTGAAGAAATCTAGTCCTAGAATTCTATCAAATGGAATTGGGAAACTTTCGTCTACTATATGGAAATTGTGTGGAATTATGAATTCATTTTGTCTTAGTTCCATAAAGGTTAGACCTTTGGAAGTAATTGAACCTTCACCAATTCCTGATATTTCAATTGTGTTTGAAGTATCTATATGTTCAAAAGGATCTGTTTTTTCTTTTATTATGGATACGTCTGCACCTGTGTCCAACAAGAAGGTATAGGTGTTGTATGTATTTTCGTTTTTAACTTTGATGGAAATACTTAGGCTAAGATTAAATGTGTATACATTTACAGTTTCCTCTGAATATCTGCAGGGATCTATTGGTTTCCGAATTACTTTGAGTAAGTCTTACATTACCATTTCCGTTGTTAGAGCTACCTCGGTTGGAATTACCCCGGTTCGAGCTGTTTCGGTTGGAATTATTTCTTCCTCGGTTGTTGTACCGTGAGTTACCACGATATCCACCGGTATTATTATTATTCCTATAACCGTTGTTTTGGTAATTACCTCTACCTCGGTAATTATTTTGTCCATTTCTATTGTATTGACGGTAGTGCATGACAGGGTTCGCTTGTCCTGTTTCTGCTGTACTTTTGTCTACGAACTTTGTTGTTAGTTTGTTCATGTCACGGAAAATACCTGCTTTTAGTACGTTACGTACTTGATTGTTTATGCAGTTCTTTGTTATTGCCTCTGTAGCGACTTAAAGTGTATACTTTTTAGCTAGTACGACAGATGTGCCATCGTGTATAAAGGCACCTTCCAGAGATTCAGTAAGCTTTTCAATCTCTTGGGCATACTGACTTGCTGTTTTGTTTCTCTGGGGTAGGTTTTTTTACATTTGATGCGATACTGTTAATGATCTCTTCTATTGTCTGTTCAGAGGTTATCAAATTTCTTGTGTGACCTTTTAGTTTTGATTTTATTAGGCACACTGCTGTTTCCTCATGGTCGCCTTTTAGTGTATTTATCAAATTCAATGCGTCCATGAAACTCTGAAGGTTTTCTCTTCTGCCATCAAACTGTGGAATAAGGTTTGAGGCCATCTTTAAAAAATCAGTGACTGTTTGAGTCATTTTTGCGTTTCTTGGCGAAACTCACTGATGGTTCTTCTTGATCCATCTCTTCTTCAGCCGTTAACTGGGTTTTGTCCTCCAGTGATATTGAAATATCCAAATCAATTGTTTGTTTATATTCAATATTATATCTTTTTAACACGGATTTTGCCTTTTGTTTGCAATCATTATAGAATGCATTTGCGGCTGTTTTTCGTCGCGTAGTTAATTTACAATAGCGTTCTTTTAACACTGCTCTAATTTTTTCTAGGCTCTCTATTATTATTTTCGAGTGTTTTTCTATTGTACTTTGGGATGTTTCCCTATTCTGCGAGAGGCACTTACAAGATTTATTTAATTCCTGCGCATGTGTTCTAGCTTCTCTTAATATATCATCCCAATCAATCATATTTTGTTAAAAATGATTTACACTCTCTTTATACCCTTGCAGAGGGTATTATAAAATTGGTCAGATGTTTCTAACGCACAGAAGGAGACGTTTCCGACCATATAAAGTATATATATTCTTGATCAGCATGAGAAGCTGAGTTGATATAGCCATGTCCGTCTGTCCGTCTGTCCGTCCGTCTGTGCGTATGAAAATTGGGAGAATCGGACCACTATATCATATAGCTCTGGAGGAAACATTTTTGCAAAAATTGCAAAAATTGGAGTATCGCCATGAAATTTACCAATATGATAGTATTTCATATAAAATCTCAGATCCCAAAATTTGAATCCAATCGAATAAATAGAACAGAAGTGTACTTGGTTTCCTCTCTTAGTCTTCTTTGGCTTTGTAGATTTTGTGTTGCGGGCCCGGTACTCAGCTATTGTGAGTGGGCGCGGTCCATCGTTGGGATACAGCTCTAATACCTTTTCGAGGAGGGGAGCGTCCCTTTGTACGGTAGGTACAGCCGTCAGGCAATCCAAGTCCTCTGGATGTGACGGTTCGGTGCTAGTCATCAGCACTTGTTAATTTATATTTTTGTGTGTGTGTGTATGTTCTTTTTTTTCTTTTTTGATTATTTTGTATTTGTGTTTTTTTTTTTAAATTCCTCTTTTTTTTATTCCATCAAGTAGAAATGGAAAGTACCTGCTGCGTTTGTGTAGCAGCATATATTTGGTACACTCAATAAGAAGCACATTACTATTCTTGTGTCTCCTTTTACTGGGAATCTTTCTTCATTTTGTTCTGAGTATATAGTTCTTATTTGCACTAGAGTTAGCGAGCTTTGAGGGGAGTGGCTGTATTCACTTCTAAACACCTCAATTATGTTTTCTCTTAAGCCCGGGTTCCGTGTGGTAACTCTTTGAAAGTAGTTATCCATCGTTACCGTTTCTCATTTTCGTGCTTATATTTTCTTTTTTTTTTCTTTGTTTCTAACACACACACACACACACACACTTGGATTGAATGAAAGAAAGAACACGTCAAGCTTGGTTGGTGGTAATATTCAGATTGATTTTTATTCTACAAATATTCTTTGACTTAACCTATTGTTACATAGATATTCTTATGCTGCGACTTAGGCAACAGCTACAAAAGAAAGAGGAAGTGTCAGTACATACATATTATTTAGGGCACTTGTGTCAACGTGCTTGGTCAGCGTTCACACGCTCGCTTGACGCTAGCTCATGTTACGCCTGTGCATTGTTGCTTATGTGAATACATACATATATGAACATGGTTGTGAATATATTAATGTATACACATTAACATTCAAATGCACACTTATGTTTTATTGCGTACAAATTTGATTGTTTTATACTTGCAACAAAGTGTTACAAGTTGAGCTCTTTGTGTTGAATGATTTTTGGTATGTATATACTACACTATACATCATCAATCACTTCGGTACTAATACAATTGGAGAATAATATTCAGAAACACTGTGGCGATTTTTCTGATCTTCATACGACAAACGTCTTGGTTTCTGATATACCGGTATTTCATCAGTAAGTATAATCTTCATTTCCACTGGACAGTTATCTGTTTTGACCTGACTATAATTTGAAACAATCTTTAAAACTTCCGACTTCAACTCAATGCTCAAATGGGAAAGCTCTAATTCTGACGAAAAGTTTTCGATACTCGTAGTCAATATCTGACCAAACGTGTTTTGTAACTCTTCTATGGGCATTCCAGAAACAGTACGCACTGTGGGTGGTTTTTCCGAATTACTATAACGAGTAATAATTTGATTCCCTTTAGCTGAGTGATTATTCCCGTAAAACACTAATCCTTGTTTTCCAATTTTAGCATTTACGACCTCAAATACGTCATTTCCGATTACACCATCATATAATGTATCTCTATCTCTCACAACCAGGGACCGTAACTGTTATAAGATAAATCTAAACAAATCAATAATAATAATTATTTTGAAACTTTTTCCATTTAACTCAAAAATAACTCTTATTTATGATTTTTAAAATAAAAGTCGAAAATAACTATTATTTTTGATTTTTATTTTTTCCCTCAACCCATAATCTCGTGGATGAGTCCCAAAGTTGTTGAGATTCAATTTACACACACCGGTTTTTTATTTTATCAGCTTTATTGAATTATGTTAGACTATTAGCTTATTGACAAAATTATTAAGTAGTTCACAATGTTTCTCTTTATTTTTTGTACACACTTCGCGACACAACTTTACCGACTCACTCTACTCCACAGACCCTCTCTACAGACTCCACTTTTCAGACTGACTACTCCTCATTCATCGTATATCATTTCTTATCGAAATTCTATCGATAAAGATTCTTTCTTGAAGTCATCTTTGCTACTGCTTATACCGCGATCCTACATAAATTTGTTAAAAACTAAGAATATTTTTCCTTTGTCGTACTGATCCCCTGATTCCCTCATGCATACATTTATGTGCAAAAAATATAGTTCACAGCAGATAGAACTATGAAGAACTTTTCCGAATTTCTCAAAAATATTTCCCAAACTAAATACAAAATGATTCAAGCAAAATGTGATTAGAGCCACAGAGCAAGCTTTATAGTTTTATATTATGTTGGATTCTCTTATCGGTGGTAGAAAGTGTATTCCAATTTCACTATTAATAACTTGTAGTTTATTCCTCCTTCTTTTCACTTCATCCTTTTAACTTTTGGCCAGGCGACAATGTCCACTACGCAGCAAGAAAAGAGGACCCGTCCGGGTCCGGGTCCTGAGTTGGAGTGGAACATTGACGTGAAGCAGTTGAGGCAGTGGGACTGAGGGGCCATAAAAACATGATGGTTGTGTTTTCCTTTATTACTTTGGCTTTGTTTGTCCCCTTCTAACAGCAGCGACAATAACCAATTCTCAAATTCCATCTTCATCTTACTAGAAAAACTTGTTTATTCTCATTTTTGCCCTCGTCCTTTATTAGTAAGCAACTTAAAAGACACAAAAAACAGAAAAAACAAAAGGGACTTGGACATGGCGAGCGGGAATTGACGATTTATCATTTATGATTATGATGATACTGTCGTATGCATCGTCCTTAGAGACCTTTTCTTTTCGCTCTGGTCGACGCTTTTTGCCCTTACAAAACTTTTCACACTAATCTAGGCAACAACAAAAAAACAAAAAAATGTAACAAAATTCGTTTTTGTGATAACATTGCATAATTTGCATAATTATTTAACTTGTAACCATAAAGTTTAAGTTGAACAAAACAGAATAACAAGAAAATCTTTGAGATTACTAATCGGTAATTAAGCAGAGAGAATTTCGGCATTTCAAAGAAAAACGTTATTCAATTTTGTGAGGACATTGACATGGATATGCAACTTTACTATAGCACAAAAGAAATACAGTTCTCGAAATCAAAATACAAGGAATAATCATCAACAAAGTATCTAGGACTAGGTGTACCTTGAACGCTCTTATCAATTTTCTTTGACCATCCAGGATATGCTTCATAAACTGTTTTATGTAGGTTATCTAAACTATTGTGCGATATTTTGGGGAATTATAATTTTTTAGTTTTCAATTACAAAAATACTTTTAATGAAATTTTAGTCGACTTTGTAGACATACTAAAGTAAGTTTTACCCTGCTTTCTGATCTATTATCTTTATAATTCGTTACATACTTTTTTTTTTGCATTTGCATTTGCCATAAAAATATGATTGTTGTGTTTTCCTTTATTACTTTGGCTTTGTTTGTCCCCTTCAACGAAGGGAGAAATTTGGTACATGTTAATAGAGAGAACATAGGTAAAACAAACTGGACAAAGATTTCCAATCTATTGATCAAGTTACGTGCAAACCTAATCTCTATAAAGAAAAAATACAATCTTGATATATATGTACCTACCGTACTTAATTCACCTCTGAGTATAGACACTTGTAAAATAGAAACAGAGCAAGAAGGTGAAGAATCTGAAACAAGCGAGGAAGAAATAGAAGAAAAAAATCTAAACGATCTAACAATTCCTGCGCTATTGACAATACCTGACACAGAAGCATTGTCTGAACAAGACAACGATTCAGATTCAGAAATCAACGCAAGTGTCATAAACACAACAGACAGAATGGCAGAATTAAATGCCCATAGGGCATATATGAAAGATACTAACAACGCCATCCCAGAATTCAATAGGCAGAATATACACCTTCAAAGATTTATAACAGCTTTGAGATTGGTAAATATGATGAATGGCGATTATGAAGATATAGCAGTTGAGGTAATAAAGTCAAAAATTATTGGCCCAACATTTTCCATATATGTATAAAGTCCAACAGGAAACTTCAATCGAAGCGATAATACAAAAATTACAAGGCATTATAGTTGGTGAAACAAACAAAGTTATAAAAGCCAGATTGAAGAATACAACTCAGAAAGGTAAAACCGGTGACACCGCTGACCGCTCCTTGAAGCGGCGTATATCGATGAAGGTACGCTAGCGGAACTTTCTCATAAGAATAGCACTGACGATACTATAGAAGCAATGATTGAAAATTGTGAGCATGGTAGACTTAAAGTTATCCTTGACTCCGGCAATTTCAAAAACCATGGACGAAGCTATAGCAAAGTACATACAAAAGAGTACTGAAACAACAGGAAACCCAAATACAGTTCTGTGTGCCCAAAGAAACCGTGGTAATTATAATAACAAATATAATTATCGTGGTAGAAGCAATGGTCGTGGTTATTACAATAATTATAATAATCACAATAATGGCCAAAATTACCAACAGAACAAAAATAATAATTATAGAGGAAACAACAGAGGTTACAACACGAACAATAGAGGTAACCGAAGAAATAACCGACAAAACGGTTATAAGAACAATAACGTCAGAATAGCACAGAATGCTTCGGAAAACTCCCAAGCACCTTTAGATACCCAGCAGTAAAGAGCAACAAGTAAGGAGAACACGAAAGTGGCAACAGGAAAAATGTTAGTATTATTAATAGATACAGGTGGCGGAAATATCTATCGTAAAAGAAAATTCCGACAATTTTCAAAGCATCCAAACCAACAAAATTATGAATATAAGTTAAGACCAGGCATGCTATAAACCTATAAATATTTTATTACCGCACCCACACTCATTGTTGTGGAGGCGGTACGTTACTGCCAATGCCCTGAATTTAGGTAGCCCTGATCGTTTTCCCTTTAGACTTAGGATGTATCGACCTGAATGCAACCCCGATAATTGGCACGAAACGAAGCTCGAGGCTAGGAGCCTTAGGGCTTAATATATATGGATAAACTTTATAATTTGTTGTAACTAAGAAACACCATCATAATTATTATGTACTCAGTTTGTAATAAATAAGTTTAAAATCAATTCGTGCTAAGTGTTCTATTTTTGTATCGGTAAAACTTTCGGGCGTTAAAGTAACGCGTGGTCGAGACATTCTTGACGTTAACATTCTTTATTTTAACTTAAATAATATGTAAAAGTGCTTTGATGGTGTCGGAATTGACTAGAAATGTGAAATATGAGCCATAAAATGAAAACGCGCGGGAGAAAAAAGCGTATCAATATGGACGCGATGGAAATGCAGAAATCGGCGGTAAACGAGTCTACCGCGGGAGAGAAAATGTAATATGTTTACAGAAAAGCTTAAAGGGAGCGGCAAAAGAGGAGGTAAAAGGGCTATTAGTGAATCCGGCAAATGTGCCACATATTACCTTACCTTGATTTAACGGGAGAAGATTTCCCAGTTAAAGGAAGTGCAATGGTACAGATGAGTTTTATTGTCACAGTGCCAAATATATGCTATTTTTCGAACTCAACAGGCACATTTCGCTTCTACCTGATGGATAAAGCTAGACAACAATAAGTCGATAAATATAAATGAATAAGTATGAATAAAGTAGAAACTAGGCATCTCCAAAAATATGTTCCTTTCCTTGATTACCTGATACACTCGAAAATAAATAATACTACAAGGAAATAAAACTTTGGATAACTAAAAACTACAAATTTAAAAGGAATATTGTAGACCTTATGGTAAAGTCCACAAAAGTAGCATATAGCAGATTATTATAAAGAAGACCTAAAAATATCCAGAAATATCCAAAAGGAAACAATACACAAACACGCAAAAATTCTTGTTGATTCTTTCAACGAAGGGAGAAATTTGGTACATGTTAATAGAGAGAACATAGGTAAAACAAACTGGACAAAGATTTCCAATCTATTGATCAAGTTACGTGCAAACCTAATCTCTATAAAGAAAAAACACAATCTTGATATATATGTACCTACCGTACTTAATTCACCTCTGAGTATAGACACTTGTAAAATAGAAACAGAGCAAGAAAGTGAAGAATCTGAAACAAGCGAGGAAGAAATAGAAGAAAAAAATCTAAACGATCTAACAATTCCTGCGCTATTGACAATACCTGACACAGAAGCATTGTCTGAACAAGACAACGATTCAGATTCAGAAATCAACGCAAGTGTCATAAACACAACAGACAGAATGGCAGAATTAAATGCCCATAGGGCATATATGAAAGATACTAACAACGCCATCCCAGAATTCAATGGGCAGAAAATACACCTTCAAAGATTTATAACAGCTTTGAGATTGGTAAATATGATGAATGGCGATTATGAAGATATAGCAGTTGAGGTAATAAAGTCAAAAATTATTGGCCCAACATTTTCCATATATGTATAAAGTCCAACAGGAAACTTCAATCGAAGCGATAATACAAAAATTACAAGGCATTATAGTTGGTGAAACAAACAAAGTTATAAAAGCCAGATTGAAGAATACAACTCAGAAAGGTAAAACCGGTGACACCGCTGACCGCTCCTTGAAGCGGCGTATATCGATGAAGGTACGCTAGCGGAACTTTCTCATAAGAATAGCACTGACGATACTATAGAAGCAATGATTGAAAATTGTGAGCAAGGTAGACTTAAAGTTATCCTTGACTCCGGCAATTTCAAAACCATGGACGAAGCTATAGCAAAGTACATACAAAAGAGTACTGAAACAACAGGAAACCCAAATACAGTTCTGTGTGCCCAAAGAAACCGTGGTAATTATAATAACAAATATAATTATCGTGGTAGAAGCAATGGTCGTGGTTATTACAATAATTATAATAATCACAATAATGGCCAAAATTACCAACAGAACAGAAATAATAATTATAGAGGAAACAACAGAGGTTACAACACGAACAATAGAGGTAACCGAGGAAATAACCGACAAAACGGTTATAAGAACAATAACGTCAGAATAGCACAGAATGCTTCGGAAAACTTCCAAGCACCTTTAGATACCCAGCAGTAAAGAGCAACAAGATTCACGCCATCAGTTTTAGTCAGAATACGTTTGTTACCTTCACGAAAGTGGCAACAGGAAAAATGTAAAAGAAAATTCCGACAATTTTCAAAGCATCCAAACCAACAAAATTATGAATATAAGTTAAGACCAGGCATGCTATAAACCTATAAATATTTTATGACCGCACCCACACTCATTGTTGTGGAGGCGGTACGTTACTGCCAATGCCCTGAATTTAGGTAGCCCGTTTTCGTTTTCCCTTTAGACTTAGTATGTATCGACCTGAATGCAGCCCTGACTTATCGAGGCAGAAACCAGCACTAAGAAGTGAGACGAGGCGTCAGTATAGAAGAAAATTGCACAGGAACGATACGTTAAAATAAACATCCGATAATTGGCACGAAACGAAGCTCGAGGCTAGGAGCCTTAGGGCTTAATATATATGGATAAACTTTATAATTTGTTGTATCTAAGAAACACCATCATAATTATTCTATACTCAGTTTGTAATAAATAAGTTTAAAATCAATTCGTGCTAAATGTTCTATTTTTGTATCGGTAAAACTTTCGGGCTTTAACATTCTTTATTTTAACTTAAATAATATGTAAAAGTGCTTTGATGGTGTCGGAATTGACTAGAAATGTGAAATATGAGCCATAAAATGAAAACGCGCGGGAGAAAAAAGCGTATCAATATGGACGCAATGGAAACGCCGAAATCGGCGGTAAACGAGTCTACCGCGGGAGAGAGCGAGATAGAAAGAGACGCTTCCAATAAAAGCAAAGCGCCAAAAGACAGAGAAGACAATACGAATATATTGGAAAGTGTGCAAAGAATGATGACGCAATTGCAAGAACAAATTGCGTCACAAAGTTCAAAAATTGAAGCTATCCACAATGGACAAGAACAACAAATACAAGAGATTCATTTAGTGCAAAGTGAAATAGTTAATTTAAAAATTGCTAATGAATCTATAACTGACTGCATTTCAGAATTGGAGAAGACTCATCCTTTGGGCGGCACACAGGGTGCTGCAAATATAGACGGTGCACAACGTCATGGAGCCATAATGGGCGCTCCGCATGCTTTGGGCGGCACACAGGGTGCTGCTATCTTGGACGGTGCACAACGTCATGGAGCCATAATGGGCGCTCCGCATGCTTTGGGCGGCACACAGGGTGCTGCAAACTTGGACGGTGCACAACGTTATGGAGCCATAATGGGAGCTCCGCATGCTTTGGGTGGCACACAGGGTGCTACAAATATAGACGGTGCACAACGTCATGGAGCCATAATGGGCGCTCCGCATGCTTTGGGCGGCACACAGGGTGCTGCTATCTTGGACGGTGCACAACGTCATGGAGCCATAATGGGCGCTCCGCATGCTTTGGGCGGCACACAGGGTGCTACAAACTATAGACGGTGCACAACGTTATGGAGCCATAATGGGCGCTCCGCATGCTTCGAGCGGCACACAGGGTGCTACCGATGATGGTGCTACACAAAACAAAATGCCATTGAAAACTACAACCGGAACATCTGGTGTCTACGATCCTTTCCCCATTAATGTTGGTACGGGTGAGTCTGGTAATGTTACGGGTTGCGTTCGGGTTGGTCAGGCTAGTCAGGGACAATACCCACATAATTATATGTCGGGGCACAGAATTATGGATCTGCCAGAATTTAGTGGTAGGGCAGAAGATTGGCCAGTATTTATTACAATGTTCATAGAATCCTCCGCTGCTTATGGTTATACCCAACTGGAAAATGTAATACGTTTACAGAAAAGCTTAAAGGGAGCGGCAAAAGAGGAGGTAATTATATTACAGTTTATGTACGGAAGACCAGAGTTGCTTATTAAAAGTCAGCTAGAAATGGTCAATGATATACCCCAAATCTCAGAGAATAATTTAGAAAGGATGATTCCATTTGCCACAAAGGTAAAAAATTTGGTCATATTTTTGCAATCTTCAAATGCAGTATTACACCTGCAAAATCCATCTTTGCTGGATCAATTAGTTTCAAAAATGCCAATGTCAAAACGCATGCAGTGGCAAGAGTTTTCATCTCAAATATATCCATACGCCAATTTGATGGATTTTAGTAATTGGTTAAATAGTCTAGCAAAAACGATTGCGAAGGTAACATTAATGACAACTTCGAACAGGCCCACTTCAAAAGGTGATTGTCGTCACAATCCTAAACTGGTAATGCAAACAAATACTGGCGAATATCAAAAGAAGGATAAGAAATATACAAAAGTTTGCACCGAATGTAATGGTGACCACTCTTTGTCTGAATGCGATGTATATGTAAAGGCTGATGTAAATGAAAAGTGGAATATGGTCAAGAAATTAGGGGTTTGTTTCAGCTGTCTAAAACGCAACCACAATATGATATCCTGTAAGTTCAAACGAAGATGTAACATCAGTGGCTGCAAGAGTTCACATCACAAATCGTTGCACAATCCTAATAGACAGACAGTAGAAGAAGATAAAGCAGAAGCAGCGACACATACAGTCAAATCTAGCATGAAAAGGTTGTTAGTTAAAGTCCTGCCAGTCGAAATAATGGGCCCGCAGAATACATTAGTTAAAACGTTCGCGTTTTTGGACGAGGGTTCCAACGTAACGTTAATTAACGAGAATTTAGCTAAAAAGCTAGGGGTAAAAGAAAACATGGATCGGTTAACATTAAATTGGATTAAGAATCATGCCATTAACTTGAATACGACAGTATGTCATCTAAAAATAAGAAGTATTAATGGAAATAAAAATTGGTTACAGTTAAAAGGCACTACAATCCCTGATCTGGAATTACCCCTACAATCAATGGATCATCAAACATTAGCGGAAGAGTATATTCGAGTTGCGAACCTCCCAATAGCAAGTTACACAGATGCCAAACCAACAATACTGATCGGCATAGATAATACCCACCTGGTCAAGACTATACGAAGCGTTGATATCGGTCCAAGACTAGTGGCATCAAAAACACCTTTGGGATGGGTGATTTTTGGATAAAGAGCAGACCATTCTAATACAAGCCCGTTAGTGACATAAGTATTTCATGCGAATTCTTTGGAGGATCAAATGAACAGGGAAATGCACGATTTGATGGCAGATTATTTCACAACTGAGAATTTTGGAGTACGGCCGTATATTAAGTCTGTCGAGTCCGCTGACATAATTCGAGCTAAAGAGATACTTCAAAACACAACAGTAAAATTAGATGGAGAATATGAAACCGGATTGTTATGGTCAAAAGAAACATTAAATCTTCCCGACAGTTACAGTATGGCTTTGAAAAGACTCCAATTAATAGAGCATAAAATTATTCGCTCAAATAGCGTAAAGACCTACGATGAAGCCATTATGGACTTTGTGAAGAAAGGATATGCCGTCAAAATGACAAAACTTCAAACTTGTGTAACCAGTTCTAAGACATGGTATCTACCTCATTTCGCCGTTTACAACGTGAACAAACCATGAAAGCTACGACTAGTATTCGACGCAGCAGCCTCAATCGAAGAAGTTTCATTGAATTCAAGATTATTAAAAGGACCCGATGAAAATCCGCCATTGACTCAAATTTTATTCCAATTTCGACAAGGAGCAGTGGCAGTTTGTGCAGATATCAAGGAAATGTTCTTGCAGGTGCGAGTTCGACAGGAAGATCAGGATTGCTTACGGTTTTTATGGAGACATGGTGACACAACAAGAGAAGTCGATACTTATAAGATGACGGTCATGATATTCGGAGCCACTTGTTCTCCGTGTTGTGCTCAATATGTAAAAAATATAAACGCGCAAAACAGTACGAGCTCAAAGGAAGTAATTGATGCAATACAAAATAATCATTACGTTGATGACTTTGTAGCAAGCTTTGTATCTGAGCAAAAGGCATACGACATAAGCTCTGAAGTAAAAAGGGTGCATGAATTAGCTCACTTTGAACTAAGAGGCTTTGTTTCAAACTCGAAGTGGGTACAAAACAAATTGAATAAAGAAGAGAAAAATAAAACTGATAAGTTACCAGTAAGTATGGATAAGAAGGCTGTCGATAAGGTATTGGGCATGTATTGGTACAACGACATAGACCAATTTACTTTTGACTTAAAAATGAATCGCGTGGAACAAAGCATACTTAAAGCTGAAAATTGTCCAACAAAGAGGCAGCTTCTTAGCTTGGTCATGTCTATCTATGATCCATTAGGGATGTTAGCCGACCTGACGATTCATGGAAAAATATTGATTCAGGATGTCTGGAGGTCAGGCATTCACTGGAATGATTTGATCCCAGAAGAATTATTTATTCGTTTCAAAAATTGGGTCTTACAAATCGAAAATGTAAAGAGTTTTAGATTAAACAGATGTTACTCTCGAAATTTTATGTCATCTCAAGCTAACATAGAATTGCATATTTTTGTAGATGCTAGTGAACAAGCCTTTGCTGCCGTTGGTTATTGGAGAATAATACTTGATGGACTTATCGAAACAATTTTCGTCGCGGGAAAAACTAGATGCGCACCAATAAAGACTTTATCTGTTCCCCGATTAGAGCTTCAGGCAGCGGTTTTAGGTACCCGACTTAAGACTCTGATACTGGAAAGTCATTCTGTTAACGTACAGAAATATACATTATGGTCGGATTCAAAGGCTGTCATAGCTTGGATTCAATCAGATCATCGGAAATATAAACAATTTGTGGCTCACCGTATAAATGAAATACTGGAAACAACAAACGAAAATGATTGGCGATGGGTTCCAACACATTTAAATGCTGCCGATAAAGCCACGAGAACAAAGGTAAAAATTAAGTACGAGCCAGGTAATATTTGGACAAGAGGCCCCGAATTTTTATTGAAGGATGTATCTAGCTGGCCAGTACAGGAAAAGATCTACGTTGAAAACGATTTCTCTGAAGTAAAACGGGTATATTTAACAACTTCTGTTGAAAATATTATTGACCTAAACAGATTTTCTAAGTATTTGAAACTGAAGCGAACAATGGGATGGATATTGAGATTTAAACAACGGATATTGAAACGTCAATGTGATAAAGATGTAACAACACTTTCTTCGCGGGAATTGCAAGATGCAGAAAATACATTAGTAAAAATCATGCAAAAGGAAATCTATCATAAGGAACTAGCTGATTTACAAGCAAATTCATGCGTATCAAATGAAAGTAGCATCTTCTCTTTAACTCCTACGATGAATGCCGACGGGATCTTAGTGGTCAACGGTAGGCTTGACTATGCAACATCACTATCGCAAAGTGCTCGTCAACCTATCATATTACCCAAAAAACACAAACTAACTGATTTAATAGTAACATCGTATCACGAGAGATTCCACCATCAAAACGATGAACTCATTATCACTGAGATTCGTCAAAAATTTTGGATAATATGCTTGCGAGCTGCTGTAAAAAGGGCAAAAACAGTTTGCCAGTTTTGTAAAAATAGAAAAATTCAACCGCAAGCGACTCTGATGGGTCAGTTACCGACCGATCGTGTCACTCCTTACCAAAGACCGTTTTCCTATGTAGGACTTGACTATTTTGGGCCAGTTACTGTAACGATCGGCCGTCGACATGAAAAGCGATGGGTGGCTCTATTTACGTGCCTTACCATACGAGCTATACACTTGGAATTAGCAGCGGATTTGTCTACAGACGCATGTATTTTATGTATTCGAAACTTCGTAAACAGGCGTGGTATACCAATCAGAATACGGTCGGATATGGGAACAAATTTTGTTGGAGCTGATCGTCTAATAAGGGAAGCCAAAGACCTATTTGACTGGAACTACATCGCTGAAGAGATGGCAAATAAAGGCATAGAATGGAAGTTCAATTGTCCAGCAAACCCAAGTTCAGGAGGATGTTGGGAACGCCTAGTTCAGTCAGTTAAAAAGGTTTTGGTAATAACATTGCAAGACAAGGCGCCCCAGGTTGAAACACTTAGAAGTTTGCTTATCGAAGCGGAAAATATCATAAATAGCAGACCACTTACACACATTCCAGTGGATAAAGACGATCCAGGTCCATTAACACCTAATCATTTCTTGCTTGGCACAACCAATTCGACACAAACCCCTGGAGAGGAAGACAACTTTTGTCATCGAAAACAATATAGGATTTGTCAACAATTAAAAAATACGTTTTGGAAACGATGGATAAGGGAATATCTACCAACTCTGACAAAGCGAACAAAGTGGTTCGCACCGATTCGTCCCATCAAGATGGGAGACTTAGTCATAATATGTGACGAAAACCAACCAAGGGCAAGCTGGAAAAGGGGAATCATCGTGAAAGTTATTCCAGCAAGAGATGGGCTAATACGAGTTGCTGAAGTACAAACAAATGCCGGAATTTTAAAACGACCAGTGTCTAAGCTTGCTGTATTAGACGTTTTGGGTAAAACTCCCGAGTAGTTTTACGGTAGGCGGGATGTTGTGGAGGCGGTACGTTACTGCCAATGCCCTGAATTTAGGTAGCCCTGATCGTTTTCCCTTTAGACTTAGTATGTATCGACCTGAATGCAGCCCTGACTTATCGAGGCAGAAACCAGCACTAAGAGGTGAGACGAGGCGTCAGTATAGAAGAAAATTGCACAGGAACGATACGTTAAAATAAACATCCGATAATTGGCACGAAACGAAGCTCGAGGCTAGGAGCCTTAGGGCTTAATATATATGGATAAACTTTATAATTTGTTGTATCTAAGAAACACCATCATAATTATTCTATACTCAGTTTGTAATAAATAAGTTTAAAATCAATTCGTGCTAAATGTTCTATTTTCGTATCGGTAAAACTTTCGGGCGTTAAAGTAACGCGTGGTCGAGACATTCTTGACGTTAACACTCATCTTACAATAGTCAAGACTCGTCATAATGGGCATCGGCCCAAACAATAACTACCAGACTAAACATTCCTATGGGAGTGGTGTCAGACAGCAAGTCGCCCAATTCTACAATTCGGCAATAAACAGATCAAGTTCGGTACACCAGACTTCAAGTCGCCTAAATCAATTCATCGATAAACAGATCCCCCCCCGGGTTGGGCTTTTTTTTTCACGGGAGGTGCCTTTCCCCCACGACCCCCAAAACACAACCGTTTCTTCAAAAAAAATTATTCAACCAAAAAATCTTTTTTAAACTTAGGGAAAATTTTTTATTTTTTGGGGGGCCCGATTTTTTTTTTTTTTAGGTTTTTTAAATTTTTTCCTAAAAAAAAAAAATTGTTAAAAAAAAAAAAAAAAAATATTTTTATAAAATTTTTTTTTTTTTCCCACGGAAAAAAAGGGAAGTGTTAATTGGGGCCCGAGCAGGGACCCTGCTAAATAAAACTTGATCGAGTGTTAGTGACAGATATCAGTGATCGTGACCAATAAAACGCGTTAAATGCCTTAAGTGTCGACGAAAATAAAAACATTGTATCGAACTACGCTAAGAATCAGACAGGGTCAAAATTCAATCGCTGCAATTTCCTCCAAGATCCGTTCCGAGGAAAACTGATAATCCGAAAGTGTTTGCCCAGGAGCGTTAGTACCTTCAACGTTGGAAAAGTGAGCCCTCCTACAAGCCGATCAGTAAAGCACCGAAGATGCTAGTAATAATGTAAGTTAAGAAGAATAGATTTAAGAGAAAATTGTGAATCAAAACGAAAGTCAATCAGTTAAATCCTAAAAAACGAAACAAAAGAATTAAAAGAAGAAAATCAATTAGCTAAGTTTTAAGAGAAAAACAAAAGAATCAAAAGAAGAAAATCAATTAGTTAAGTTTTTTTACAAAAAAAAAAAAAGAAAAAATCAACTAACCCTTTAAATATTTACCCTTATTAACAATTATCCTGTGAACCAAAAGCCATTTCCAACCGCGCCGCGAACTTGCTTATTTGACGCGATTGTGTTACGTATCTGTTGTTGTTTTAAGTGAAATACTTCCCCTTTTAAATTGAAAAATGCCTGATGATAGTTGGGTAAAAGCCTCAGTTCTTCAGCCAGGAAATCGTCAAGCTACAGAGCCACAAATGGCATCAACCTCAGGTTCTCCAGGTAGAAATATAGAAGCAGTTTCTATCCAAGGCTTAGATGCAGCTATAGATGTTATATTAGCAGCTAGAATGGAGAATTATATTGAGCGCTTGAACTCGTCGCAATCAGAAAACCCAGTATATAAAGATTTAACCCCACATTTAAATGACAATTGGAACGATTTGGAAAGGGTTCCAGATTTAGTGAAAGGACTTAGAGAATTTTCAGGTAATCCAGCAGAGTTAACAACATGGTTTTCTACAGTTTCACGCATAATGGAGATTTTTGCTCCCTTACAGGGAACACCGAAATATTTCGCGATACTGTTGACGACTAGAGACAAAATTACCGGTCATGCAGACTCAGTGTTGAAAGCAAATGATACCGCATTGCATTGGGATGCAATCTCGAAATGTCTTTTAGAAGAGTATTCGGATAGACGAGACCTAGGTACACTGGAATACCAATTATTTTCCATGAGCCAGAAGAATAGTACCATACATGAATTCTATTTTGCAGTCCACCAACAAATGTCCTTAATTATTGATCAAATCAAGAATAAGGGACACAGCCCAGAAATTAGAATGGACATGTCACAACAAATAAAGGACAGAGCTTTAGATACATTTATTAGAGACTTGAATGGTGACCTAGCAGACAGATTAAGTATGGCGCAGCCTCTTAATCTAAAACATGCATTGCAATTAATAGATGCAGTAGATAATAAACGCGCCAAAAATTCTATTGGCCTCGGTTATCAATACCCTCGTCCGAATATATCACATAAACCAGTACAACACAATAAGAACAATATGTTCCCTCAACCAACGTACCCAACTTAGCTATAATATTCCTCAGAATAATCCGTTCCGAAATAATTACCAGCCATTCTTTAATGCACCACATAGACCATTCACCCCGAAACCGCAACCAAAGCCCACTCCAATGGAAGTAGACGGTTCCATCATGACCAGAAAAGTAAACTACATAAACAGACCAAATACCAATCCCTCACAACAGCCAATTTTGTTGAAAAGAGTAAACCAGCCTATAACAAATTTTCCGAATAAAATTCAAAGACAGTTCCACATTGGAGCTGAAGCACAAAATGAATCATATAGTACTCCAATGCAAGAAGAACCTCAGGTTAATATGTCCGAAGTTCAGTCCGAATATCAAGAGCAAGATGATTATTTCTAAGTAGTCCCATATTCACAGTTTTCAGAGTATCAGCAACAGCAAGAATATTTCACCGCTCAAGGTGATATGTCCGAGTTAATTCCGCAAAATAAAGAGGTATCACAAACCATAGTCCAAGATCCTATCCCACAAATTGAGGATACTGTCAATTTTTTAGGATGAAATGTTCCTCTTTGCCGTACTTTGTAGTCCGGGACAAAGACTGAACAGTATACAATTTTTTAATAGACACCGGTTCAAATAAAAATTATATCCAACCAGGAATAGCCAGAAATGTAAAAACAAACGAGCACAAGATCTATGCGAGAACTGTAAGTGGACGCATTCTAATTTTGGAACATGTCCACTTGGGTTCTTTTCAATGAACCCAACAAACCTATAATCTTTTTTCTACTGCCAAATTTGGAATCTTAGGCAACAATACATTAAAAGAACTTTATGCCATTATAGATGTGGGAAAAAATGTATTATACGTCAACAACTCCCATGTTGTTAAAATGAGACAAATGCAAACTCAGCAAGTCCACACGATCAATTCAGATCAACTCTCGGGTCAGCAAAAATTAAAGCTAGAAGCACTTCAAGAGGAATACAAATCGCTGCTCGCGAGCCCAGACATGAAGTTGACTTACGCTACCAACGTCCAACGAGAAATTCGAACGACGTCAGACACTCCAGTCTATACAAAACATTACCCGTATCCAGCTTCGTTGCGAGAAGTAGTTGAAGAACAAATTCAAGAATTACTACAAGATGGTATAATACGACCCTCACGGTCGCCTTATAATTCCCCTGTTTGGATTGTCCCAAAGAAAAGTGACAGTCTGGGAAGGAAAAAATATAGGATGGTCATCGATTATCGGAAATTAAATACAGTCACCATTTCGGATAAATATCCAATTCCCGAAATTGGAGAGATGATTGCTCAATTGGGCAACAACAAATATTTCTCTGTTCTCGACTTGAAAAGTGGATTTCATCAGATTCCTCTAAAGAAATCTGATATTGAGAAAACAGCGTTCTCTGTAAACGAAGGGAAATATGAATTTACCAGACTCCCCTTCGGTTTGAAAAATTCCCCATCAATATTTCAAAGAGCCCTTGATGACATATTAAGAGAACATATACGAAAAATATGCTATGTTTATATCGATGATATCATAATATTCAGCGAATCTGAGGAAGAACATTTTCGTCATTTGGCCGAAGTATTCTCTACCTTGTCAGAAGCAAACATGAAAGTACAGGTAGATAAATGTAAATTCCTCAAACATAGTGTTGATTTCCTAGGCGTAGTAATATCAAGGGAAGGTGTTAAAACCAACCCAGAAAAAGTGCAGGCTATCAAAAACTTCCCCACACCAAAGAACCTAAAACAACTAAGGTCTTTCTTGGGTTTAGCCAGCTATTATAGGAGATTCATTAAAGATTTTGCTAAATTAGCAAGACCCCTTACAGCCTTATTGCGTGGTGAACATGGCAGAACTAAAAAGAATGTTTCCAATAAAATCGAAATTCGTTTTGGCAAAGAAGAACATGACTCTTTCGAGAAAGTGAAAAATTCATTAATTTCAGATGCCTCGAATATAGAAATAGGTGCGTCACTAGAACAAAACGGGAGACCGATTACATTTATATCTAGAGCGTTATCTAAAACAGAAGAAAATTATGCTACAAACGAGAGGGAAATGTTAGCCATAGTATGGTCCTTGGAAAAATTGAGGATGTATCGCTATGGTAAGTCAAAAGTGACCATCTACACTGATCATCAACCGCTTACCTATGCACTTAGCCCGAAGAACAACAATGCAAAGTTGAAAAAGTGGAAAAGTTACCTGGAGGAGTACAATTATGAGTTGAAGTATAAACCGGGTAGCTCAAATGTAGTAGCAGACGCACTTTCTAGAAATCCTACTAGCATAAATGCTAGCAGCACTTCAGAAGCCACTGTGCATAGCGATGAGAGCTCAGGTCATGAACTTATACCAACAATGGACATTCCCATTAACGTCTTTAAAAACCAATTAATAATTCTCACTGGCGATAACGAATCAACGACATTCGAATTACCGTTCCCTACATACCATAGACATACAGTAGTAAGGAGAAACTATTCAGAGAGTGATCTTGTAACAATTTTAAAAGCAAAAATGGATCCTAGAATGGCAAATGGTATTTGCAAAGCAGTAGTAAAAGCCTGTCAAACATGCAAACTTTCAAAATACCAAAGACACCCCCCAAATCAAGAAATTCAACCATCACCCATTCCTAGTTATCCAGGAGAAATCATACACATAGATTTGTACTCAATACAGAATAAAATTATCGTAACAGCAATAGACAAGATCTCAAAGTATGTGCAAATAAAACTAGTTAATTCAAAAGCAGCGGAACATTTAAAGGTACCACTTCGCGAGTTATTAGTAGCTTTCGCCGTGACCAAAACGGTAGTCATGGATAATGAGAAATCCCTGAATTCCGCGTCAATAAAATTTCTTTTGAATAATCAGCTAGGCATAAATGTCCATACAACCCCACCATATACATCGTCTAGCAATGGCCAAGTAGAAAGATTCCATTCGACATTCACAGAAATTATGAGATGTTTAAAGGTTGAGCATCCTGAGTTGGAATTCGAAGACCTAATATTCAGAGCCGTAGATGAGTATAATAAAACGATCCATAGCACCACTAATAGAAAACCAATAGAAGCATTCTTTGCGGTACACTTAGCACACTCACCAGAAAAATTAGTACTCGAAAGGCAAAAAATTTCAAGGAAAATTTCAGATAAGCAAGATTCCGATTTACAATATCACAACAAGAAAAAAGAACCTATAAAAATTTACGATCCAGGTGACACAATATATGTTAAGATCAACAGAAGGTTAGGTTCTAAACTAACTCCAAGATATAAAAAAGAAAAAGTAGCTGAAGATTTGAATATAAAGGTTAAAACCATATCAGGCAGGATAGTGCATAAGAATCAGCTAAAATACTGATCAAAGGATGTTGGATTGTCGACAGGTTAATCTTGTTACCATCCTGCTGGGGACACACGACTATCTTGGATTACTCAAAATCTAGGGTGGTAATGTTGGAAACCGGAATAGTAGCAAGGCAGAATGGTACTCAGATACCCCAGATCACCAAGATCACAAGATTGTAATCGATAAAATCAATGAACAGCTAAAGAATAAAAACAAACAAGTAATAATAAATAACCTAGTAGAAAATAAGATAAATGATTTGGTCAAAATAACTAACTCTTTGTTACTTAAAAACAAACCCGAAACAGAAGATAAAGCAAAAGAAATAGAAATGTCAAAATACAAATTAAGCTTATTGAGAGAAGAAATTACTAATGTCATTTATGCAATAGATTGGGCCAAGGCCAATACCATAAATTCTTTAATTCTATCACCAGCAGAAATAAATATCATTGAATCAATTGTAAATATTGAAGAGCTAATAGAATTTGCCGAAGTAAGCATTGCATCTGATGGCAGAGCGCTTCTTTATATTGTTAGTATTCCTAGGGTAATAAAAGAACAATGTAAAAAAATTATGGCACTACCTATAAAAAATGAAAAAACAATAGAAATGAAGTAAGTAAGTCGTCTCGCCGACTTGGATATACCATACACCAGTAAAACAAATATTTTAAATTTATAATAACCAATGCATTTTCGTATTTTTAAAAAAATCTGTTTGCATGCTTTTTAGAAGCATATCTTAGTATTTCGCTCACTCAAGCATTTGAGCACCCTAGCGCCCCCACCAGCCAACGGCCACTTCCGGCCATATGGAAAAACGTTTATATGCATAACTTGACTATTTTTATTCCGATTTTGATCAAATTTGGTATTTTGCTTGATATTAGTATCAAATTTAAGTGTGCTAAATTTGATTGCACAAGGTAGAAAATTACGGGAGATAATCGAGTTTTTTCAAATTACGGGGGCGGAGGGGGGCGTGGCAAAATCTTTACACATCAAAACTGTGCGCAATTACTAAGCAAATATTTATACCAACTATGGTATCTCTAGCTAAAATAGGTTTTGGGAAAATCGGTTTTATTTGACTATTGCAATCTTAGGTCAGTGTGTGTTGGCTGCGGCGAACATCATGAAGGTGGAATTTGCACCAAGGACAGAAACAACGTCGCACTAAGACTGTGCAGCAACTGTGGAGGGAACCACACGGCCAACTACAGAGGATGTCCTGTCTTTAAGGATCTTAAATCACACCTAAACGGGCGCAAACCCCCAGCCGGACCAAAAATCATCTTCAACGCCTCCAAAACTACACCGGAGGTTTTCTTCGCCAAGGCTGTTAGATCATAAAACATGACTGCTACAACCAGTCCTAGTGTATCCTTCGCTAGTGTGCTCCGAACTGGACAGACGGAGCCCGCGAAAGAGACCCCGTCACTCCGCCATCTACAGAATCCGCAACCTAGCGCACCAGAGCTTGGCCAGCAAACTCCAAGTGGTCTAGAGGCCCTATTGATCTCACTCAATCAAAACATGACCACTTTTATGACGTTCATGCAAAACTGTATGCACGAACTAATGCGGAATCAAAACCTGCTTATCCAGAAGCTTATCGAGAATAAATAATGGCTTCCCTACATCTATGTCTTTGGAATGCTAACGGCATCTCCAAGCACAAAAATGAACTGCAACTATTCCTAGACTCAAGTGAAATCGACGTTTTGCTGATTTCGGAAACACATTTAACATCAAAAAATAATTTTCAAATACCAAAATATACCTTCTACGCAACAAACCATCCAGACGGAAAAGCTCATGGCGGTATCCTAATCAAAAACCGTCTAAAACACTCGTTCCTCAACAGATTTGAAACACAGCACCTACAAGCAACTGCTATAACCGTCCAAACCAGCTGCGGCAACACTACATTGGTCGCCCTGTACTGCCCACCACGCTTCTCAATCTCTGAAAAGGAATTTACCGATTTCTTTAACACACTCGGAGATCGCTTCATTGCAGCAGGGGACTATAACGCCAAACATACGCACTGGGGATCTCGCCTGGTAAATCCTAAAGGAAAGCAGTTGTACAACACAATAGTCAACCCTCTCAATAAGATGGATTGCGTCTCACCGGGTAGGCCTACTTATTGGCCCACAGATCCACAGAAAGTGCCTGACTTGATTGATTTCGCAGTAACCAAGAGGATTCCACGTAATCGGATCACTGCGGAAACACTACTAGATTTAACTTCCGATCACTCTCCAGTGCTATTCACATTATTAACAAGACCTCAAGTACTTGATCGCCCATATAGGCTTACAAACAACAAAACAAATTGGCTTAAATTTAAAATGTACATGAGTGCCCACATTGACTGTTCGCCGAAACTGGATGCTGCAGAGGACATTGATATGTGCGTCTCTGCACTTGAGTCGATGATGGGAGCTGCAGCAAGAGTATCTACTCCACATGCCTCTTCTTACACCAAACCTGTTGACAGGCCTACGAACCGGCGGATAGAACAATTAGTAACGGAAAAACGACGTCTAAGAAGAGAATGGCAGATTACTCGATCACCAGCAGCAAAACTTCGCCTAAGGCAAGCTAATCGCCAACCTCTCCAAGGCGTTAAGACAAGAGGAAAGCTGGGCTCAAAGGAAATACATAGAAAAGCTCAGTCCAACCAGCACTAAACATCCTCTGTGGAAAGCCCACCCAACTTTAAGCGCTCCTACAGAGACAATTTCACCGATAAGGAGTCCAACCGGTGGATGTGCCCGCAGTGACGAAGAGAGGGCATCCGTATTTGCCACACATCTTAAAATGGTTTTCCAGCCAAATCCAACATCAAACTCATCTGTACTTCCCCCTTCGAACACATTAACGGATAGTGAGTACTCGGAACTCCAATCGGACGAGATCACTGCAGTTATTAAAAACCACATAAAGCCGAAAAAAGCCCCTGGCCATGACCTAGTCACACCGAAAATGATCCTAGAACTCCCTATCATTGCAATACAATATATCTGCAAACTGTCCAACGCTATAATAAAAATTGGCTACTTCCCAAGAACATGGAAAAAGTCCACTATCATCATGATTCCTAAAGTGGGAAAGGACAAAACCCAGCCATCATCCTATAGGCCAATTAGTTTGCTGCCATGTGTTTCGAAGCTTTTTGAAAAGGTCCTGCAGATCCGCCTAAACTCATTTCTGGCATCGGAGAACACAATCCCTTCACACCAGTTTGGCTTCCGCGAAAAACATGGTACAATTGAACAAGTCAATCGCATAACATCCGAAATACGAACAGCATTCGAACTAAAAGAATACTGTGCGGCTGTCTTTCTCGACGTTGCCCAGGCTTTCGATAGAGTTTGGCTGGAGGGTCTGATGTTCAAAATCCGGCAAAAACTGCCACAGTACACACACAAACTCATGGAATCTTACCTTTACAATAGGAAATTCGCTGTAAGATGTAATGGCTCCGTCTCCGCTGATTTTGAAATCAAAGCTGGTGTACCGCAAGGCAGTGTACTCGGGCCATTGCTCTACCTGCTGTACACTGCAGACTTACCAACGAGTTTAGGACTTACAACGTCCACTTTTGCCGATGACACGGCAATCCTTAGCAGATCCAAATGCCCAATACAAGCCTCTGCAAAACTAGAGGAACACCTTAAGGTGGTAGAGGAATGGCTAGCAACCTGGCGTATCCGGGTCAACGAGCAGAAATGCAAACATGTCACATTTACGCTTAACAGAAGAAACTGTCCAGCTCTAATGCTAAACAACGTACCAGTTCCTCAAGCCGTGGATGTCACTTACCTTGGCATCCACCTAGACAGAAGACTAACTTGGCGCAAGCACATCGAAGCAAAAAAGTCACAGCTTAAACTGAAAGCGAGTAGCCTACATTGGATCATCAATGCTCGGTCCCCTCTACGTCTGGAGACTGAAACCCATCTGGACTTACGGAGCCGTACTATGGGGAAATGCAAGTACCAGCAATGTCGATATTATACAAAGAGCGCAGTCGAAGATTTTAAGATCAATCACGGGGGCCCCTTGGTATATACGAAACGACAACATTCAAAATGAAGTAAGTAAGTCGTCTCGCCGACTTGGATATACCATACACCAGTAAAACAAATATTTTAAAGTTATAATAACCAATGCATTATCGTATTTTAAAAAAATCTGTTTGCATGCTTTTTAGAAGCATATCTTAGTATTTCGCTCACTCAAGCATTCGAGCACCCTAGCGCCCCCACCAGCCAACGGCCAACTCCGGCCATATGGAAAAACGTTCATATGCATAACTTGGCTATTTTTATTCCGATTTTGATCAAATTTGGTATTTTGCTGGATATTAGTATCAAATTTAAGTGTGCTAAATTTGATTGCACAAGGTTGAAAATTACGGGAGATAATGGAGTTTTTTCAAATTACGGGGGCGGAAAGAGGCGTGGCAAAATCTTTACACATCAAAAATGTGCGCAATTACTAAGCAAATATTCATACCAAATTTTGTGTCTCTAGCTAGAATAGTTTTTGAGAAAATCGGTTTTATTTAATTTGCGGGGGGCGGTAGGGGGCGTGGCAAAATTTTTACAAATACAAAACGTGCGCATTTACTTAGCAAATATACATACCAAATTTTGTGTCTCTAGTTGCTATAGTGTTTGAGAAAATCGGTTTTATTTAATTTGCGGGGGCGGTAGGGGGCGTGGCAAAAAATTTTACAAATACAAAATGTGCGCGTTTACGAAGCGAATATAAATACCAAATTTTGTGTCTCTAGTTGCTATGGTGTTTGAGAAAATCGGTTTTATATCATTTGCGGGGGCGGTAGGGGGCGTGGCAAACATTTGAAACAAACTCGATAAGCGTACATATGACACGAGTCTACATACCAAATTTGGTGGCTCTAGCTCTTATAGTCTCCGAGATCTAGGCGTTCATACAGACGGACGGACGGACGGACGGACGGACGGACAGACGGACATGGCTAGATCGTCTCGGCTGTTGATGCTGATCAAGAATATATATACTTTATGGGGTCGGAAAAGCTTCCTTCTGCCTGTTACATACATTTTAGCGACTTTAATATACCATTTTCACCCTATGGGTGTATGGTATAATGATCTAAATATACCTAGCGTAAAATCTGAAATAGGTACTCAACAACTAAAGTATTCTGCGAAACTGGATGCACACCCAAATGTTCTTGCCAATTCCCTTACGCGAACTAATAATAGAACTCGTCTTAAAAGAAATGACAGACCAACCCAATAACAAGTGATTAGGGCCGCCTGCAATATCCCCAGGATTTATCTTAAGTACTAGTCTAAGAAAAATATCTCAAACTTGTTGTTAGGCTCTAATTTAAGAGTAGATTCAACAAATATATATTAAACGTTAAAAAAAAAAAAAAAAAAATTTGATTTGCGGGGGCGGTAGGGGGCGTGGCAAAATTTTTATAAATACAAAATGTGCGCGTTTACTAAGCAAATATACATACCAAATTTTGTGTCTCTAGTTGCTATGGTGTTTAAGAAAATCGGTTTTATATCATTTGCGGGGGCGGTAGGGGGCGTGGCAAACATTTGAAACAAACTCGATAAGCGTACATATGACACGAGTCTACATACCAAATTTGGTGGCTCTAGCTCTTATAGTCTCCGAGATCTAGGTGTTCATACAGACGGACGGACGGACAGACGGACGGACGGACAGACGGACATGGCTAGATCGTCTCGGCTGTTGATGCTGATCAAGAATATATATACTTTATGGGGTCGGAAAAGCTTCCTTCTGCCTGTTACATACATTTTAGCGACTTTAATATACCATTTCACCCTATGGGTGTATGGTATAAAAATAGACTATGGACATATACTGAAATGTAGTAAACAACACTTCGGGTTAGCTAATAAGAACAAATGTAAAAATCTAAATGATAAGATACCATGTAAACTGGAAGGTTTAATTGACTTAAAGAATAGCAAATGTATAGGAGCGTATTTCTACAGAAAAAAACCAAATTGCCAAACTACGAACAATCAACATGTTAAAACGCATTCAGAGGTGGCTCCCGGCACACTTTTGCTAAACCAATTTAAAGGAACCATCAACATTGACGGAGAAAATTTTACGTTGGACGGAACCTTCGTGATCCAGTCGCAAAACGCAACCATCAATATAGACGATGCATGGTACATCATGAAGACCAAACGTGAAGTCGAAGTCCAGCCGCCACTACTACAACTCATATCAGATAAAAAACACCAAGGCGAGATCTTATCATTGGAAATGATTAAAGAGCTACATCCGAACAATACAGATAACTTGGAAAAAATTCAAACTAATAACGTAATCATTTCATCATCTTACTGGATCATTTTAGCAATCTTTAGTATTACAGCAATAATCTACTGGGTCATCAAGAAGCGATGCATCCACAGACCAACAGAATGCAATCCACCAATGGTCATGCCGATCACACCCGTACAGTATGTGGTAGCGACCGAGGACGCCCGCATTTAAGAGGGGAGGAGTTAAGACCAGACATGCTATAAACCTATAAATATTTTATGACCGCGCCCACACTCATCTTACAATAGTCAAGACTCGTCATAATGGGCATCGGCACAAACAATAACTACCAGACTAAACATTCCTATGGGAATGGTGTCGTGTTCAGTACATCAGACAGCAAGTCGCCCAATTCTACAATTCGGCAATAAACAGATCAAGTTCGGTATACCAGACTTCAAGTCGCCTAAATCAATTCATCGATAAACAGATCCCACGCCAGCGTTGGACTTTTGGACTCAGCAGACGTCGCTGTCACCAACGACGCCCAATACCAGAGGCTTCATCCAAACATAATCGATCAACCCAAAATCAGTCTTCAACCTGAGTGCAACTTGTAACTTCGTTGGAGCTCCGCGATCCTTGTTCATAGTATTATTATTGTTATTATCATAAGTATAGGATATAGTCGTAAACTAAACCTAACTATATTTTACAAGCACTGGCAACTAAGGCCTTCGGCTTAGACAAAAACTACATCCATACACTAGCCTGGGATTCGAACCCGGATCCTCGTTGTTCAGTTACCTAATTGACTGGGCCACTTAGACAACTCATCTACCGAGGACTGCGTTGTTCATAGTAGTTGTCTTAAAGTCTTCCAGTAAATTAAAAGATTTGTGAACGTAAAACTAATAAAGATTTTTAAATAAATTTTATTTTTTTCCTACGGAAAACAAGAAAAGTGTTAATTTATACACTGCTCCTCCGCCTCCACTAACTGTAGTGCCTCATCGCAAACAATTATTTATCTCTAGGCTTGCTCCAGATACTTCTCAGTCGTCTGTGGCAGCTTACATTGGTAATATATGCCCTGCTAAGGTTTTAATTCAAAAGTTTAAGTTTTCAAGGCCTCGCGAAATCTCCTCTTTTAAAATTACAGTAGCAAATGAGTATTTTTCAGCTATGGTTGACACTAATTTCTGGCCAGAGGGCCTAGTTGTATTGAGTTTGCGCCCAATAAGCGCTCCCGTCCGTTGCCTGTCCACCTTCCTAATTTATCTTCTGCTTCAAAAAACTAATAATGTCTAGTCTTTGCATTCATTATCAAAATGTAAGAGGACTTCTTACCAAGCTCTCGAACCTGTTCTGTGATAGCCAAACCTTTTCGGCTGACATATTAGCTTTCTCTGAAACTTGGCTTAACTCCTCTGTTTTGGATAATGAAATTCTTTCTAATAACTTTATTTTTTATAGGCTTGATCGTGTTGGTCGTCGTGGCGGTGGAGTACTCATTGCTGTTAACTCGAATCTGTGTTCAAGTGTCGTGCCGATTGATCTGCCCTTAGGTGTTGAGTTTATTTGCGTCGAAGTTACATGTTCCAACTGTTGAAAATACCATATGTTTCTGTTTGCAGCCCTGTATTTATCCCTGGTTATATCGATTGTACTAAGCTTGTAGGTTATCGATATAAGATGCTTTGTAACTCTGTATATTTTTTTTGTCTTCTTCCTTTTCCGTCCTTGAAAGTGTATGGACACTTAATAAAGATAAACTTATAATTTAACGCAATCCACTCGATTCTCAACAGGTCATGGGCCCAGATACACGCGAGTGTGGGCAGGAGGATTTGTGTTAAAAGTTTAAGTAGATATTTCGCGGCTGGCGAAAAGTAATTGTGCGGAAAGACACACGGCATAAGGCGCATGGTAAAATATGAGTTCTTTTTACCAAATAGAAAAGTTGGAGGAGGGGAATTATGATTCCTAGTCCGTTCAAATGCGCAGCGTGTTGATCCATGCGGAATTATGGAACTCCATAGGCAGCACGAGGCCTACGGAAACGAATGCGAATGCTGCGTGGGATGCACAGAATCAGAAAGCGTTGGCGACGATAACGCTGAGTGTAAGACCGTCTCAGTTGGTTTACCTCAAGAATTGTGCTACAGCAAAGGAAGCATGGGATAAGCTCAAGGAAACGTATGAGCGGACCCGTCCGGAGGGTGTCGCTATATAAAAAGTTGCTTGGGTTGCAGCTGAAAGAGGACAAGATGAGCGACTATCTCAATATGTTCTTCTCTACAAAGGGCAAACTTGCTGAAGTGAATATTAAGCTAGAAGATGAACTAGCGGTGATCATATTACTTTCAAGTTTGCCAAAGGAATACGAAAACTTCGTTATTGCGATGGAGACTCTTGATAGTCTTCCTTCTTTGGACAGTCTAAGGATTAAGTTGCTGGAAGAAGGAGATCGCAGGAGTAACGAGAGAATGTCAACCCCAGAAGAGCAACGGGCATACCAGGCAAATGTGCGAAAAAATCCAACTCGTAAGAAGAGGTCTCTGGTGGATATAGAGTGCTACAGTTGTGGGCAACGAGGTCACTATAAGAGGGACTGCCCAAAGTTTCAAGAAAAGCCAAAGGAAAATCGGCAATCACAACATCGATCGTACACTATTCTAGCTGCGGCACAGGCAGGAAATCTAGATGCTTCGAGCTGGTGTGTGGATTCGGGAGCAACGGCTCATTTATGTGGCAGGCGTGGTATGTTTGCGAATTATGTTGCACATGAGGAAGATGTTGTATTGGCAAACAACCACGTCATAAACGCAGTTGGCAGAGGTGACGTGCTTGTACAAACAGGATTTTGTGAGCTGAAATTGGAAAATGTTTTGCACTTACCAGGGTTGGAGACGAATTTTATGTCGGTTGATCGAGCAGTCGATATGCGATGCACTGTGACTTTCGACAAAAATTCAGCGACCGTTCGCCAAGACGACGAGATGGTACTAATAGCAGAGAGGCAAGGAAAGCTCTTTGTGTTTAAGGAGACAGGCAATCGATGCTTTGGAGCGAAACAAATAAGTGCAGAAGATTGGCACTACAAGTATGGTCATTTCAATTATTCAAGTCTAATGAATATTGTTAAACGCAGGATGGTGACTGGCATGGAAAATGTGGATTTTTCCGAGAAGATGCCATGTGTGACTTGTATGAGAAGCAAGATTCATACTCAACCTTTCCCGTCAGCGTCTGAACATAGAGCTCAGCATCTTTTGGAATTGCTACATACCGATGTATGTGGACCTTTTAAGCAGCGTTCTCTAGGCGGTTCTTCATATTTTTTGACATTCATAGACGACATGTCGAGACGAATAAATGCTTATTGTCTAAAATCGAAGGACGAAGTATTCGAGAAATTCGTGGAATTTAAAGAGATGGCTGAAAGACAGACTGGCCAAAAATTGAAGGCAATAAGAAGTGACAACGGCCGAGAATTCATCAACAGGCGTTTTGATGGGTACTTAAAGGATCATGGAATTGTGCGTCAGTTGACGGTTCCATATAGCCCTCAACAGAATGGAGTGGCTGAACGAGCAAACCGGAAGCTTGTCGAGATGGCTAGATGTTTGCTTGTACACGCGGATATGCAAGAGTTTCTCTGGGCAGAGGCAATAATGACAGCGTGTTACATTCGAAACAGATCACCAACAGCAGCTTTAGTTGGTATGACACCTTATGAGGCATGGACTGGAAGGAAACCCAATGTGCAGGGTATGCGCATTTTTGGATCGATATCAGTTGCATTAGATAAGAGACGACGAAGCAAGTTTCAGGCCAAAGGCAGAGAATATCAACTCGTAGGATATTCACTGGTATCAAAAGCATACAGGTTGTATGACAAAGAAAAACGAGAGGTCGTTGAGAAACGGGTTGTAATGTTCAAGGATCCGAATGATGTGGTTTCGATTGTTGAATCCCCAGGTCCAGCACAAACAGTCACAGGTTTGGAAATGCGGTGGGACGAATCAAGTAAAGATGATCTGGAAAATGAGGAATTTGTTTATCGCTGAAGATTTCGATAATGAGAGTTCAGGGCAGAGCGATGATGAAGCTGGCCAAGCGGAAGAACAAGAATCAGAGCAAGAGATACGGCAGGAAGGACAGATCGGTCCTGGAAGGCCACGTTTGTTTCGCACCGGTAAGCCGGGACGTCCCAAGAAAATATACAATCGTGTAAACAAGTTACATGTAAAGGAACTGGATTTGCCACAGACATTTGATGATGCGATGCAAGGTAAGCAATCTTCATTGTGGAAGACTGCTATGGATAAGGAATATGAGGCTCTGTTGGCAAACAAGACATGGACACTGGTAGATTTACCCAAGGGACAAAAAGCGATTGGTTCAAAGTGGGTATATACTATCAAAAGGAGTGGCGATGGAAGCGTGGACCGGTATAAGTCTCGGTTGGTGGCTAAAAGGTGCTCACAGATATGCGGCGTCGATTATACCGAAACCTTCTCACCAGTGTGTCGTTACGAAACGATACGGCTAGTTTTGGCTATAGCAGCGGAGCTGAAACTATATCTGCACCAAATGGATGTGTGCACAGCCTATCTTAACAGTGACCTAAACGAAGTCGTCTATATGACACAGCCTCAGGGTTATGTGGATAAGGCAAATGCACAACAGGTGTTAAGGCTGAATAAAGATATATATGGATTGAAACAAGCAGGAAGGGAGTGGAATGCCAAGTTGAATGCAGCACTATGTGATCTTGGATTCACTTCCTCCAAGAACGAGCCGTGCCTTTATCAACAGGATATAAAAGGTAGACTTTGTTTGGTACTAATATATGTAGATGATTTACTTATAGCTTGCCAAAAGATGGATGACATGATCGCAATCAAGGCAAAGATTGCGATGAAATTCGAATGCGTCGAAAGGGGCCGTTACGAGAGTTTTTGGGCATGCAAGTAGACCGGAATGATGATACAGGCAGTATCGTGATGAATCAGGCTCAGTACATAAAAGGCATGCTTCAAAGACATAGTATGGAAGTATGTCGAGCAGTTGCTACTCCATTGGATGCTGGTTTCCAAGTGGCGTGCAGTGACGAGAAATGCGTCATACAGGATGTGACAATGTATCAGTCAGCAATCGGAGAGTTGATGTGGCTTGCATTAACATCAAGACCTGATATCTACCATTCAGTTATCAAATTAGCACAAAGGAATAAGGAACCTCACAGTGAACATGTTGCAGCAGTTAAGCATGTTATGAGGTATTTGGCGGCAACGAAGGATCTTAAGTTGCACTATCGATCGTGTGGAGATGCTCTTACGGGATACGCTGACACAGATTGGGGCGGTGATGTGAGCAACCGCAAATCGTACACCGGGTACGTGTTTTTCTTGGCAGGTGGCCCTATATCTTGGAAGTCAGAAAAACAATGCAGTGTGGCGTTGAGCAGCACAGAGGCCGAATACATGGCTATGTCTTCAGCGACGAAAGAGGCTTTGCATTTAAGGCGATTGTTGATCGAGATTGGATGTGGAGACGCTGGGACATCTACGAAATTGTTTGGAGACAATTTGAATGCTCAACTCTGGCCAAGAATCCTGTGTTTCATGCTCGATCGAAACACATTGACATCAGACATCATTTCGTTCGAGAAGTTGTTACAAGAGGCGAGATTGATCTGGACTATATATCAACTAAGAACATGGTAGCTGATATATTAACGAAAAATTTGTCTAAGCAAAAGCATAATCATTGTGTCAAGTTATTGAATTTAAACTAAGAAAAAAATTGTAATTGGCACACAGAATCATATTGAGGAAGGGTGTTGAAAATACCATATGTATCTGTTTGCAGCCCTGTATTTATCCCTGGTTATATCGATTGTACTAAGCTTGTAGGTTATCGATATAAGATGCTTTGTAACTCTGTATATTTTTTTTTTGTCTTCTTCCTTTTCCGCCCTTGAAAGTGTATGGACACTTAATAAAGATAAACTTATAATTTAACGCAATCCACTCGATTCTCAACACCAACTTTAGCTTATATATTTCTTGTTCATATATTCCTCCAGCTTCTGATATCATGACCTATATGCACCATGCTGATGCTTTGCAAACTATTTTTAATAGTCTTAAAGATCGTGATTTCCTTATAGTTTTAGGTGATTTCAACTTGCCTAATATTTCTTGGCTTGTTGATGATAATCTATCTTTCTTAATTCCTTCATCTCAACATGTTTTTCTTGAATGCCTACTTGAATGTCCGCTACATCAGTTGAATTCTTTCCTTAACTCTTCTAAAAGAATCCTTGATCTTGTTTTTGTCTCTGATCCCACTGTTAATGCTGTATCCCGAACACAGCCCCTAGTGATACCTGAAGATCCTTATCACCCTACCATTGAAGTTACTATTTCTTACAATTCCGTTACTAAATCACTTAATAACATCGCAAATTCTCGTCGTAGATGTTTTCGTAAAACAAATTTCAATCTTCTTAATAGCCTCATTTTCTCTTTTGATTGGTCATTTCTATTTGAGTGTTGCGATATAGATTGTGCAGTGAAGTTTTTCTACTCTGCTCTTAATTCTCTAATTGATAAATGCGTTCCTTATGTGAATGTCTCTACCGTCTCCAGCGCGCCAGTCTGGTTCACACGTAGGCTCTCTAATCTCCGCAATATTAAATCGAGATATTTTAAAAGATTTAAAAAAACTGGTTCGCGACTTGACTATGGAAATTACTGTATAGCCAAATCTCAATTTTGTCTTTTAAACACTCAATGCTACAATAATTATATCGTTCGCTGTAAGGTTGAATTTTATAAGAACCCCAAAAGATTTTACAACTTTGTTAATTCCAAAAGACGCTCTAATGTACTACCTTCCACCTTCAGACTTAATGACCAGACTGCTAATAATGACTCAGATATTGCAGATCTGCAGATAAAAAATTTTTTCAGTCGACTTATTCTACTACTGTTTCGGATCCCATAACCTATCCCTTTTCAATCCCACATTTAACTTGTATGTTTTTTCCTAGTATTACCGAAGACTGTATTATCTCTAGCTTGTCATCTATGACGTCTTCCTTCGTTCCCGGTCCTGATAATATAATATAAGCCTTTATCTCGGTTATTCTTTATATCGAGTGAGACTTGTAGCTTTCCCGATATTTGGAAGGAGTCTTTTATTATTCCGCTTTTTAAAAAGGGTAGCAAATCGGATGTTTCTAACTACCGTGGCATTGCCAAACTTTCGGCAATACCAAAGCTGTTTGAGAAAATTATTACGTCTTCCCTTCAACACCTATCCAGATCCACTATTTCTCCTTGTCAGCATGGCTTCATGAAAGGTCGTTCGTCGCTTACTAACCTTTTAGAATTGACTACCCTTGTACACCATGGCTTCCGTAAAAGTGTCAAACTGATGTTATTTATACTGACTTTAGTAAGGCTTTCGATACGGTTGATCATTCTATGCTTCTCGCGAAACTTAACATCATTGGTTTTTCCCCGAAACTGTTGGCTTGGTTAAAGTCGTATCTTATTGGCAGAACCCAAAAGGTGTCTTTTCGTTCCTCAATATCTAAAACTATTCAAGTTGCGTCAGGTGTACCCCAAGGCAGTCATCTGGGCCCACTGTTATTTACCCTGTTTATAAATGATTTACCCTTGGCCTTGGTTCACTCACGCGTGCTCATGTTTGCGGATGACGTCAAGATTTGTTATTCCTATAATGATCCTTCTTTCCAACAGTACTTGCAATCTGATCTCGATGCGTTCTGTGATTGGTGCCACGTTAATAAATTCAACCTTAATGCCTCTAAGTGTTCTTTTATGACTTTCAGTCGTTTGTCTCCGTTCCTAGCTCATTACTCCATTAAGTCTGTTCTGTTAGATTGTGTACCATCCTTTAAAGACTTAGGCGTTATGTTTGACCCAAAACTTTCATTTAATGTTCATATTGCTTCAATTGTCAATAGAGCATGCAGCCTTCTTGGCTTTATTAAACGTTGGGCCAATGAATTTGATGATCCCTATGTAACAAAGGTTTTATACACTTCGTTAGTTCGCCCTATTCTCGAATATTGCTCGCCAGTGTGGAACCCGCAATATGATGTTCACCAGCGTAGTATTGAATCGGTACAGAAGCAATTCCTTAAGTTTGCGTTACGCGGTCTTAATTGGGACCCGAGTCTTCGCCTACCTTCTTATTCTGACAGACTTCTTCTTATTAATCTTCCTTCACTTTCACCGTAGGCTCGTTTTTGGCATTCTCTTTCTCCATAAACTAGTCAACGGCGAAGTCATTTCTACTAATTTACTAGGTACGCTATATTTTTGTGTTCCCTCACGTCGGACCAGAAACTTTTTTCCTATTTACCTTAGTAGATGTCTGACTAACTACTCTCTTCACGAACCTTTTCGTGTTCTTTGCCAATCTTTTAACAACCTTTCTCACCTAATTTCTCCTCATCTTTCTGTCACTTCTCTTCGTGCTATACTTTTTAATCATCTACAGCGAAACCAATGAAAATATTCTGGAATTGGATTGGCTGCAACTCATCCCTGACCACATTGGCTGTGAATCGGGGCATAGCTGGCACCTTATGCAAATAAAACACTTCCACCGGGTCGGGGATGTTTAGTTGTGTATATAGCTAAGCTATCTTCTTCAATTAATTACTATCTGTCTTTAGCTTAAGCTTTTTTGTCGACTGCTGTCGACTGTTGACGTAAATAAATAAATAAATAAATAAATAAATAAATAAATAAATAAATAAATAAATAAATAAATAAATATACAAGGAATTAGTCAAGAAGTAACCAAATCCATAGGGGTTACTTCTGTTGAAATACAATCTTCAAAATATATAATCCCACACGACTTTTATATTGTTAATTGCCAATTTTCTTTTCCCTGTGATGGAATACTAGGAATCGATTTCATCAGAAAATAGATCAAATAGTGAACATTACCAATTTAAAGTATGAACCGCTATCCCGCAACGAAGTAATAGAAACAAATAAAGAACAACGTGAAAACGCAGTACTGACTGCATTATCAAAAAATTTTCCGCCACAATTTCACAGCCAACTTACGGAGTTGTGCAAGAAATATAGTAATGTATTCGGACTAGAAACCGAATAATCAAACATCTTAAATAATAATTTTTTTTTTTTTTTTTTTTAACATATTAATTTTACATTTCTTTGTCTCACTTAGACAGATCCAATTGACCCTTTGACAAGCTTGAACCTTCGCTGTCAATATCAAACTCTTGGGGAACAATTCCATTTGAAAGTTTTCTTATGTCTTCATGACAATACTTATATAGTCGCTTGTTGGATAACGACTTTAACATATATCTATTACCATCTAGAACTTCAGCTACCAAAAAAGGTCCTTTAAATTTTGGGTCTAGTTTAGTTTGGTGTCTTTCCTCGTTTTTAAGAAGAACATAATCACCAACATTGTGTCTAATAACGGTAGCCTTTGACTTGTCAAAACGATTTTTATCGTAGGAAGCTAAATATTTCATGGTGCTACTGGCTATAGCTCGTGTAGAGTCCAAATCCACTTCTAGCTCTGTGTCCAATGGGGGTACCAACCCAAGAGGTCGGGCTTCTTTTCCTAATGACATCTCTAAGGGACTTGCCTCTGTTGCTCGATTAGTTGTGCAGTTTAGTGCTAACTGTACTTCGCCTAGAGCTTCTTGCCAGGATCTCTGACTTAATTCAACTGCGGATAACAAATTCTTGAGCGTACTCATTACGCGTTCAACTTGACCATTGGCACGACTTGCCCCAGTCGCAATTAAATGAAGTTTTATACTGTTTGAACAACAAAACTCTGAAAACTGTTTGCTTGAAAAGCATCTACCCTGGTCAACTATAATGCGCGTTGGTACACCAAACAGAGAAATTGAAGTCTTCATGGCCTTGATACAGCTCTCTGTATCTATTTTCTAAAGCTATCAATTCGGACTATAATATATTCTGGAATAACTTTCAAGTAATTTTATTAACTTATTTTTGTCGGGCTTAAGCAAGTCGGTGTCAAGATTGGAAAGGTCAACTGGATCCACATCTACTGAACAAATATTTACAGTTTTGGCTTTTACAATTTCAAACTTCTTTGGGGATATTATAACGTCAAATCCCTGATTAAGGATTTCGCGACCAATTACAATGTTACTATTTAAATGTTTATCTTGTACTACGTGGAACAATATTTGAAGTGAGTTTTCGTTTATAGTAACCTTAAAATCAGCAATGTGCTGTATAAAATCAGCAATGTGCTGTATATACCAGCGTCGCCAATGCCTTTTAACATAATAATGTTGTTAAAACGTTTTTCAGACAACTTACAGCTAATATTTTCTTTTATTCTGCCCAGAAGTCAAATGAAATTGGGTAGATCTCACCTCGATGAATCAAAGTTCCTGTTGGTTCTGGCACGTAACACTGGTTCACGGTCTTCTGTTGAAACAATCCCCGTTTGTTTGTTGATGCATCTTTTGAACATTGATTTGCAAAGTGCCCAGGTTGGCTACACTTAAAACAGGTAACTAACGGCAAATCTCGCTGAGGCGGGTTTTTTTTTCATTTTTTTTTCTGCAGTCAACGATTTTGTGTCCTGGTTTCCCACAGAAATGACACAATACCGCTGACAATCGTCTTTTCTTGATGTCGGGTCCAGAAACATCGTCACGGTCAACAACACGATGTTTTTAAAACGTGAATGCATTGAGTTCAGATTGTAGATTGCTTCTAGTTTCTAACTTGGATGTAAAAACAACGCGGCGGTTATCCACTCTTCCCAAATGGGCGAGCACAACTGAAACGGCTATTTCCTCTATGTTTTTGTTTTGCCAATTAGCGGTTAAAGTTGTCACCAAACGACTGGCATAAACCGCAAGGCATTCACCATCGGTTGGTCGGCTATTCAGCAAATTTAAAAACATCGCTGACGGCGTCTCGTTGTTTTTATAACCGTGAAGAAATAGTTCCTTGAACTCGTGCCACTTAATGCCGGGATATGAAACTTGGGTTAGCCACTGGGAAGCACTGCCTTCCGTAGCCTCGCTTAACGCCATGATTAATTTGCTTCCTTCAAGGGGCTGCTCCGTTAATATTATATCTGCGGTGATGCACCATTTCGAAGCATCGGCGTCAGGATTATCAGGAGAAAATTTTGCCAAAGTGATGCCACGTATTTGCTGCTGTTCACGTGTTGATACTTGCAGGATTTTTACAAGCTCCACTAGGTTTTGGTTTTGCATCTGTAGGATTATGCGCCATTGTTCCTCTGAAAATGCAGGATGTGATGCCGATCCCACTTCTGATGTCGGGACGCCAAGATTTTCGTTTGTTTCACTCATGTTTTTAATTTATAATATTCACTTTAGACTTTTTAGTTTCACTTGTACTATTTGCTGTGTAGCTAGTTCCCGGGGAGCTTGTTGACTGAGCTCTCTAGCCCGAAGCCCTCCTTTATATAGGACCTGACCTGAAGACAGCTCTCAACATTAGTTGCTAAGGTTGCTTAGATGCTCAACCAGGGTTACAACTGACTCACCTGTCAATCTATTGGAACTAACTAGTAGGCTTTGACTTATTAATCACTTAATCTACACTATCCGACATGCTCAATAATCTAACAGATGTTTTTGAGAAATGTAGGCAACACAACCTAAAGTTACATCCTGAAAAATGTTCAATTTTTATGCACGAAGTCACCTTTTTGGGACATAAATGCACGGATAAAGGAATCTTGCCAGATGACACAAAGTATGATGTCATTCAAAATTATCCAGTCGCTCATGATGCGGACAGCGCTAGAAGATTTATTGCACTTTGCAACTATTATCGAAGATTCATAAAAAATTTTGCTGAATATTCTCGTCACATAACAAGATTATGTAAGAAAAATGTTAAATTCGAATGGACAAGCGATTGTCAAAACACGTTCGAACATTTAAAATCAGCATTAATGAATCCCACTCTGTAACAGTACCCAGATTTTAGCAAAGAATTTTGCATAATCACAGATGCAAGTAAATATGCATGTGGAGCAGTCCTAACGCAAAATAAAACTGGACTACAGCTTCCAGTAGCGTACGCATGTAGAGCTTTCACAATAGGTGAAAAAAATAAGAGTACAACAGAACAAGAGTTGGCTGCAATCCACTGGGCAATCACGCACTTCAGACCATACATTTATGGTAGACATTTCATTGTCAAAACAGACCACAGGGCATTAACTTATTTTCAATGACAAATCGAAGTTCCAAGCTAACCAGAATGCGACTTGAACTCGAGGAATATAATTTTACGGTAGAGTATTTAAAGGGAAAAGATAATTTCGTAGCCGACAATGGAATTCTCGACTTAAGTCAATTTTTACAAAGGCTCGAAAAAGAAACCGGTATACTCAATATTAGCCAAGTCAAAGTGGCACCGAGCGAAAAGATCTTTGAAACTATTTCAATAGAATCTTTCAAAAATATGGCCAATAAGATTTTAAAATCCTTAAGAGTAGCGCTACTCAAGCCGGTGACCCTATTATCAAATAACGATAAAGAAAAAAGCAATACTGGTTACGTTCCACCTCCTATAGAAGGAGGTCATACTGTAACAGAGTGGGATTCATTAATGCTGATTTTAAATGTTCGAACGTGTTTTGACAATCGCTTGTCCATTCGAATTTAACATTTTTCTTACATAATCTTGTTATGTGACGAGAATATTCAGCAAAATTTTTTATGAATCTTCGATAATAGTTGCAAAATGCAATGAATCTTCTAGAACTATGGCCAAAATAAAAAGGCATTACTATTGGAGGAATATGACAGGAGATATCTTTTAATATATAAATGAAGTAAGTAAGTCGTCTCGCCGACTTGGGTATGCCATACACCAGTAAAACAACTATTATAAATTTATAAAAACAAATGCATTTTCGGATTTAAAAAAAAACTGTTCACATGCTTTTTACAAGCATATCTTAGTATTTCGCTCACTCAACCATACGAGCACCCTAGCGCCCCCACCAGCCAACGGCCAACTCCGGCCATATGGAAAAACGTTTATATGCATAACTTGGCTATTTTTATTCCGATTTTGATCAAATTTGGTATTTTGCTTGATATTAGTATCAAATTTAAGTGTGCTAAAGGTAGAAAATTACGGGATATAATCGAGTTTTTTCAAATTACGGGGGCGGAAAGGGGCGTGGCAAAATCTTTACACATAAAAAATGTGCGCAATTACTAAGCAAATATACATACCAACTATGGTGTCTATAGGTAGAATAGTTTTTGAGAAAATCGGTTTTATTTAATTTGCGGGGGCGGTAGGGGGCGTGGCAAAATTTTTATAAATACAAAATGTGCGCATTTACTAAGCAAATATACATACCAAATTTTGTGTCTCTAGTTGCTATAGTGTTTGAGAAAATCAGTTTTATATAATTTGCGCGGGCGGTAGGGGGAGTGGCAGAAATTTGAAATAAACTTGTTCACTCTACATACTACACGAGTCTACATACCAAATTTGGTGGCTCTAGCTCTTATAGTCTCCGAGATCTAGGTGTTCATACAGACGGACGGACGGACGGACGGTCGGATGGACGGACCGACGGACAGACGGACATGGCTAGATCGTCTCGGCTGTTGATGCTGATCAAGAATATATATACTTTATGGGGTCGGAAAAGCTTCCTTCTGCCTGTTACATACATTTTGGCGACTTTAATATACCATTTCACCCTATGGGTGTATGGTATAAAAAATGTAATAATTGTCAAAAAGCAAAAATTAACAAACATACAAAAACGCCATTAACTATAACCGAAACGCCACAACTGGCTTTCGACAGGGTAGTTGTGGATACGATCGGTCCACTCCCAAAATAAGAATAAGGAAATGAATACCCAGTAACTTTAATCTGCGATCTAACAAAATACCTTGTAATAATACCTATGAAAGACAAAAGTGCAAAAACAGTAGCAAAAGCTATATTTGAGGAATTTTTTCTGCGGTACGGTCCAATGAAGTCGTTCATTACGGACATGGGAACAGAATATAGAAATTCAATAATTGAAGATTTATGCAAAAATTTGCAAATTAAAAACATAACTTCAACGGCACACCATCACCAGACTGTAGGCACTGTGGAGCGAAGCCACCAAACACTTAACGAATTTTTACAATCATACATTTCAGTTCACAAAACTGACTGGGATGTATGGATACGATACTTCGCATATTGTTTTAATACAACACCCTCTATGACACATTATTATTGTCCATATGAGTTGGTATTCAGTAAAACTTCGAACTTACCCAAACATTTTAATAGTGTTGATAATATAAATCCACTATATAACATAGAAGATTATGCTAAGGAATCAAAATTTAGATTAGAACAGGCCTATAAAAGAGCCAGAATTATGTTAGAACAGCATAAAGTAAAGAATAAGGAAATATATGATAGAAAAGTAAACAATATCGCATTAGAAATAGGAGTTTTATTACGAAATGATACGGGTCATAAGTTAGAACATAAGTATTTAGGCCCATATACCATAGAAGAAATAAAAGATAGGGATAAGATTCTAATTAAAGATGCAAAGAATAAGAAACAACTAGTGCATAAAGATAGGTTAAACATTTTAGTCAGTTAATATATAAAAAAAAAATTAAATAAATTTTCTACATTTAATGACACTATACATATATACAAAAAAAAAAAAAAAAAACAAATATTCACCAGATATATCATTAAACAAACAATCAAGATCAAACATCCAAACAAAAAAAAATCCATACGTAAGTTTTTATATAATAAAAATTACAAAATAACTCCATGTAATGAAATATCATATTAATAATATTACAAACATACTGGCGCAATATGCAATATGATACATCCTCACTCTCCCGCTGTATCGGCATATACACATAAATATGAACATCATTATATATTTATACATAAGCATACCGCGCCTCTGCCGGCGTTAGTGGCAGCGCAGCTACGCGGTCTTAGCTATAGTTAACAATTGTAATAAAATTAAGAATCATTCAATAAACCGAACTCAAAAGCAAAAGACCTGCTTGTGTCCCTTATTTAAATCTAAAAAGACAATATAATTTTGGACATATACTACAGCCCTTACAAAACTTTTCACAGTAATCTAGGCAACAACAAAAAAACAAAAAATGTAACAAAATTCGTTTTTGTGATAACATTGCATAATTTGCTTATTTATTTAACATGTAACCATAAAGTTCAAGTTGAACAAAACAGAATAACAACAAAATTTTTGAGATTCCTAATCTGTAATTAAGCAGAGAGAACTTCGGCATTTCAAAGAAAAACGTTATTCAATTTTGTGAGGACATTGACATGGATATGCAATTTTACTATAGCACAAAAGAAATACAGTTCTCGAAATCAAAATACAAGGAATAATCATCAACAAAGTATCTAGGACTGGGTGTACCTTGAACGCTCTTATCAATTTTCTTTCACCATCCAGGCTATGCTTCATAAAGTGTTTTATCTAGGTTATCTAAACTATTGTGCGATAATTTGGGGAATTATAATTTTTTAGTTTTCAATTCCAAAAATACTTTTAATAACCCCCTGAAATTTCACTCGACCTTGTCGACATACTAAAGTAAGTTTACCCTGCTTTCTGATCTATTATCTTCAAAATTTGTTACAAAAAATTTGTAATATATAAGAATATTGTTTAATATTAATGATCACGATCAATTAACTTTTCGTATTTTTCATTTCCGATAGACCACGGTCTATTTTGAATATTATTTAATCAAAAAATTGTGAGGAACATTATAGATGATAATAATATCCCACACAACAAGCAAGCAGCAACACAATACAACGCTCCAAATGATACACCAGATACAAGATACAGCCGAGACACAAACCAAATATATGATATACGACCAAGCCTGGCACTGACCGATCGAACCAAATCACGGCAAATGATTAACGATCAAACATGGCCGATCGAACCACACGCAACCGCTGGCGATTTCGTACAAGCGGGAAGATGCGTGGGAAGCATAATACGAAAAGTCGGCAATCACAGATACGACAAACGACCAAGTCTAGCACTGGTCGATCGAACCGACTCAAGGCAAATGATTTACGATCAAATATAGCCAATCGAACCACACGCAACCGCTGTCGTACAAGCGGGAAGATGCGTGGGAAGTATAATACACGAAATCGGCTGTATAAGAGCAAACGAAACGAGGCTTGGGGGCATAATTGCAATCAAAAGAGGGCATTGGCCTATTAAGGAAATCCAAGAGCACAGAGAGGCAATAAGAGAAATACATGCATTAGCATACCATGCGTGTGACAATACGCTGAATAAGCATACACCCACACCACACGTATACTATGCGTGTATGACCGCCAGAGAGCACCGGTGGCCAATGCAGGCACTCTCTGCCTACGTCACGCATGCGAGACCGAAAGCAGTTAGATCGCGAACAGCCGAAATCATGCGAACAAAAGAGAACAAAAGTGAGGGCCAAGCAAGCCCGTGAGACGGGTGTGGGGAATGCACGGTGCCGAAACGAAACCAAGTTAGGGCTATGCTTGTGAATCGGGGAGTAGGGGGAAGAGCATGAGCGCAAGAAACGATAATGGCTTGTGGATTTGTAAGGGGAATATGCAAGCCGAAGGGGGAGGTGCGAGCAATGGGAAACCCCTCTATCCAATTGATACGATTTGTGCATTGGATTGCGATACAGATAAAATCAACCACCATTACTTATTAAATTAATCAGGCTAATTATCGTTAAATAAAAGAAAGGTTGTTAAAAGATTGGCAAAGAACACGAAAAGGTTCGTGAAGAGAGTAGTTAGTCAGACATCTACTAAGGTAAATAGGAAAAAAGTTTCTGGTCCGACGTGAGGGAACACAAAAATATAGCGTACCTAGTAAATTAGTAGAAATGACTTCGTCGTTGACTAGTTTATGGAGAAAGAGAATGCCAAAAACGAGCCTACGGTTGTAAAGTGAAGGAAGATTAATAAAAAGAAGTCTGTCAGAATAAGAAGGTAGGCGAAGACTCGGGTCCCAATTAAGACCGCGTAACGCAAACTTAAGGAATTGCTTCTGTACCGATTCAATACTACGCTGGTGAACATCATATTGCGGGTTCCACACTGGCGAGCAATATTCGAGAATAGGGCGAACTAACGAAGTGTATAAAACCTTTGTTACATAGGGATCATCAAATTCTTTGGCCCAACGTTTAATAAAGCCAAGAAGGCTGCATGCTCTATTGACAATTAAAGCAATATGAACATTAAATGAAAGTTTTGGGTCAAACATAACGCCTAAGTCTTTGAAGGAAGGTACACAATCTAACAGAACAGACTTAATAGAGTAATGAGCTAGGAACGGAGACAAACGACTGAAAGTCATATAAGAACACTTAGAGGCATTAAGGTGTAATTTATTAACGTGGCACCAATCGCAGAACGCATCGAGATCAGATTGCAAGTACTGTTGGAAAGAAGGATCATAATGATATGTATGTCTAGTTCTAATGTGGGGGGAATGTGGCGTAGTTGGGTATGACGAGTGGATCAAGGGGAGCGACGGGCGACGGCAGCGCCGCCAGAGAAAAGAAAGCAGCGAAAGTCAACGGGATTAGATGGGCGGCAAATAGCAAAGCGACGCCAACATGAGAAAGTGATAGAAGCCAATGTAGGCAAGGGAGAGAGACAAGGACAAGGCAACGAATTTGCGCGAAGCCACAAAGAAGGTGGACACATAGGCGCCAAGGATTTACGGGACTTTCACCACGCATAGCAACAAGTGGATGCGTGGGTGAAAGCAGAGGGCCGATAGAAAAGTACCAGCTGTATAGCGGTACTACACCAATCAATTCCTGAGGCCGTTGGAGCTGCCTATATAAAGGCAACACACATCAAGGAAATCATCAAGTCAACAAGTCGTGATCAACCAAGGGAGTTTTAAGGCCTTACGAGTAACCTTAAAAGCTCATGCTAGTGAAACAAATCCTGTGAAAAGTATCCAGGAAAGATAGAATAATTGAGAAGGCCTTACGAGTAACCTCTCAAGTTATCAGACAACCAACAAGTCCTTGGAATAGGACTAGAACACCGTGCCCAGGCAATAAAATAGGATGACGAACACCTATCGCTGAGAAAATCCTGCTGCACGACAAACGGCCACGGGATTTATCCTGGAGGCCACGAGCACGCAAAGACCATCTTTAAAACACGGCTGGATGCTCTGAGGTGGAAGCAACGTCCCTAGAAGATCAGGATACGCCAGGAACGTGAGAGAAAAGCCATAGGATATATCCTAAGGCCAATCAGCGATCCAGAGATATTCTGAAGAGTGAGATATCAAGCGAAGTACTTACATCGCGAGTCTGAAATAGGAACTAGCGGAGACACAAGGAACGAGAGACGAACATTCTGTCTATCTTGTCTTTGCCACTCTATCTTACACACATATGTCACACATGTCTGTATTTAGGTGCATATGTGTGTGTGACTGTACTCAATGTTGTACGTACTTTGTGATTGGTTAGTGGCAAGTCAGTGTTTGCCAATTAACAACACTGTTGCTGCCAGATGAGAACGGAATATTTTAAAAATTGAGCCATTTACAAAAGGTATGGTTTGTTAGGTAGAGCCAAATGGGAGCAACTAAGACAAAAATTTTGAATATACAGGATTATCAATTGTGATTTCTGAAAAATTTGTAAGGTGTTAATAGTAAATGGATGATAAATGTGCTAATAAAGAATTTATGCTAAATCAGGCGTAAAATGAATATAAAAAAAATGGGGATTAAAACATGATCTAACAACACCTTGAAGTAATCGAAATTTAAATTCAATATTTAAATAGATAATAATGAATTTAAAAAATATAGCTAGCTTGAAGTCGGTTACGCATATCTAGTTCAAAAGAATTAAAAGAAAACTCTGAGGAAATTTCTTTTTACTTGTCTGTTTTTGAGACCAAAGCTAGGACAAATTTTCTTATAATATTTTGGGCTCGGCTGGGTATGACTAATTTCTCTGGAGGAGTCCCGAACTTGGACAGCGCTGATTGTCGTTTGGGTCCTTCGATGCTTGCTGTAATGTGCTCCGGCTTGTTGCCATTTCCACTTAAATTGCTTCAATAGCCACAATTGACAACGTCCCCGAGAAAGTTTTTCAATTACATTTATGTGCAAATAATGCAATGTACAAAATTTGAAACTTCGTGTGAGGTCAAAGAGGTTCGTTGGTACATTGACTGAAGATAAATCAAGTTCTTCTTTTGTTTCCGTAGGGGGGTTGAATTTTCTATGTAGGCATCTAAATGAATTTTTTCCCTCAAATTGTCTTCCTTCTAGAAATTTGGTAATGCCGCAATCACACTTTAATGTTCTTTTTTATTCACTTGTAAGTTTGATACTAAACCTAGCTTAATTAAGAGCAGGGCACCAAGCCCCGCTTGGAGAGAAGTGTGGGGAGTTCTTTTGTGGGGAGAGCGATGGACATCATCGGGAGAGCGGCGCGAGGTGAAAGCTTCCGCCTCCCTTAACCCTTGTGTTGCCCGTTTGGGCATAAACATGCTCCCCCCCTTGCAGGAGTGCAAGACCCAGGCAGTCTAATGGCACGCTCCGGAGAGGGTCCAGCCAAAGACTCTGCGCATCGCAATCGGCCGCCCGCCAACCCCGGGTAGACTCCCTTCCAACATGACCTTCGTCATCACGTCCGCGCCCAGGACCAACGACGGTCAGTAGAAAGTATCATCCGCCAGGACGATGCCCTCGAACTTTTTGGAGATTTGCGGGTCCACCGGAGAGCTTGGAGTGCGGCAGCACAAGCCATCGACCACCTTCAGGATCGCCTCCAATCGCCATCCTTCACTGATCGGGGACCGGTTCACTGCTGCCACTGCTTTGTCCGCCCCAATATTGACGGCTGTCAATTTAAAGGCCGTGGCCAGCGACGTCGCCATCGACGATACCGCCGAACAAGGGTCCACGAGGGCCTTCACGTCGAAGGTTTTCCCTCCCGTCTCGAGACGTACTATCGCCGTGGGCATGAGATGTGGATTGCGGTGCTGCAGCAGTGAGGCCAATGTCAGCTCAGCGAAATGGCCCGGGGTCAAAGCTAGAGAATCGGTGGGGTCTTCCGACATAGGAGAAATCGGCCGTCCCATGTGTGGTGCCCCGGGAGGGATGAAATGCCAGGACAGATTCTGGTGGCTGTAGTGAGATAAGATTTTCTGCTGGGTAGACCTTAGGAAATCTTTTTCAAGCACTCTGGATGCACCTACGAAGTTTTTTCCGTTGTCGGACTGCACTTGCTGGGGACACCCTCTCCTCGATACAAAGCGAGCGAATGCTGCCAGAAATGCTTAGGTACTTAAATCCGAAGTTGCCTCAAGGTGAATGGCTTTGGTGGAAAAGCAAACAAAGACACACACATATCCCTTTTATATGCAAGAAGCGCGGCCTGGGAAACTCTTGAGGTCGAAAGGACCTGCGAAATCTATCCCGGTGGTCGTGAAAGGACGTGCGAAAGTAGTTCGCTGGGACGGAAGGGTGCCCATTAGCTGTGATCGCAGCCTTCTTTTGTAAATCACAGACCTTGCACGAATTGACCACCGATTTGACTAGATTCGGCAGTCTTGGAATCCAGTATCTCTGTCGGATGAGACGGACTTCCAGTTGATAATGCGGAGGCATTTTATTGGTCAGACTCCACCGTCAAGCATTGGTCCTTCGACCAATACCAAGATCCTCTCGAACCTGTTGCATCGGTGGAATTTCGTACATTTCAAGCTAAGTAATTTTTTCCAAATTATATGTATATGAGTACATGTACATGCCTCCAGCATCCGTACCCACACTCACATACATATAATTGTTTCCCTTGATTTTCCTAATCAAAGCAAAATTACTTTCGCGCAAATTTTCCTCAAAGGGGAGAAAATTTTGGTCCCCAATTTTTCATACATATATATGTGTCCAGTACATAAGGCGCCATATTTGTTCGCCCACTTCAAGATTTTTTTCTCGCACTTTGGCATATATAGGCCAAGTATATAAGGCGCCATATTTATTTGCCTATTTCCAATATATATTTTTTTCGCAATTTCCAAAAAAAATATTAACACATATGTATGTATGCATTGAAAAAAAAACCTACGAAAATCAAAGTAGAGTGTGTGAATGTGACAAAAAATTACAAAATTTATCCAATGCTACATTAAATCCAAAAATAAAAGTTTTTTTTGATGCAAATACAGTCCACTCCTGGGAAAAGTGTACGCGAAGTGAAAGGTGGTTCCAACGAAGAGAAGAAAAATTTTCAATACTAATTAATACAGATTTTTTAAACAAAAAAAGAAAGTGAACCACCCACTCAACTATGAAGGCCACACTTAGACATTTCTTGTGTCCTGCGACACCCTATAAAGTTGGGGCATATCAGTTAGACACATCAAAAGGAAAAAAACTAAAAAAAAAAAAATTTATTAAATTGTATAAAGAAATCCGATCCATTCACACCTCTGCATATTGCCATTCCATATTTTCATATTTAAAAAAAAAAAAAAGTTTAAATACATACATATATACATACTTTTCCATACATAAATCCATGATCCAAGTGTCCCAAGTCGTATCATTCGGTTTTATATTTTGATTCCAAGGCGTTCCAAGCCTAGTGTTTTTTGGCAGTGTTCCAAGTCATCCCAAACGTACCAGCTCGTTTTCTGGATTTTTTAATCTATTTCAAGGCGTTTCAAATCCATTTTTTGAGTGGTTTGGTAGTGTTCCAGTATTTCCCAAACGTTCCATTCTCTGGGGTTATGAGCACGATCCCGTCAAAAGACGAGAAAGAAGCTGAGAACACTGCGGCCACGAGCAAATCCTCAATTGCTGCTCCAGGTCAGCGCCAGAGGAGTACCAGCCCTAATACTCCTCCTTCCCGAGCATTTCAAACCCTCTCTAGTCCATTAGCTCTCACGTCCGCACCACCAAGCACGACCTTTCAGCAAGCCACGTCAGAGCCTACGACGAGCAAGCCTAAAAGAGGTCAAATCATTGGTACCACTTCCACAGATTTTGGTAACCGCCCCAAGAGTCACTCGGTCCGAAACCAAAAGGGTTTTAGTTGCTTCCACCATGGCTTTGAAGAAGTTTGTCTTCATTAGCGATAAACTAATTCAGTTTGAAGTCACCACCCACGTCACTTCACTGTCCGAGGTCAGCGTATTTACGCTTCAAGTCCGTCGTGATCGAGTTCAAGCGTGTTGGGAGAAGGTCGAGCAGGAATATGAGAAATGCGAGGCACTCCCAGATGGTAAAGAAGATAACACTGAAGATTTAGCCATCCAAGCTAAATTTGACAAATGCTATCAAGTGTACGAGCGATGCACGTCTCTTAAACGAGCTTATCCACGAAGCGTCTGCACCTACTCCTCCGAACCGTCATGGGCCTACCTCTGCACCAGCAGAACGAGGCTGTCGATTGCCACCCATTGACACAGAAGTCTTTACGGGAGATTACTTAAAATGGCCTACGTTCCGTGACTTGTTCACCGCCATCTACATAAGCGATTCGCGAATTTCCCCCGTTGAAAAGTTGTACCATCTCCTAGCGAAAATGAGGGGTGAAGCCAACCTCATTGTAGCAAAATTGCCGCTTACAAATCATGGTTTTGAAACAGCATGGAATGCACTCAAACAGCGTTTCGGAAATAAGAGACTTATCGTGAACAGCCAATTCCGAGCACTTCTTGACCTGCCTCAAATTTCCCATGAGTCCGGAAAAGCATTACAGGATCATCAGATTGCTCTGCAGGCATCCATTCGTGCTTTTGAGCACTGTGGCCTGCCAGTAACCACTTGGGGAGGCATGTTCGTATTTATCTGTTCCATCAAATTGCCGAAGAACACCCTTTCACTGTGGGAACAATCTCTGGGAGATAAGACTGCCATTCCAGACTGGCAAATGATGGACGATTTCCTCACTGAGCGGTTTCGTACGCTCGAAGCAGTTGAAAATACAACTGCAATGGCTATTTCGGATCCCACGTCGAAACCTCCGCGAAATCCGCTTCCAGCCACCCGAAAGGCTAATACATTTGAAGCCAAGGTGACCACCAAACCAAAATCCTGAGATCTCTGTATGAAGGAGAATCACCCGGTGCGTCGATGTCCCCGCTTCCTTCAGATGCCGGTGCCAGAGAGGGTGGCATACATAAAGAATAAGTCCCTTTGTCTGAACTGTTTCGCAAGAGGACATCAAGTAAAAGATTGTCCGAGTCAGCACAATTGCTTCACGTGCAAGGGTCGTCACAATACGCTCTTGCACAAGGATGCCCGACCGGAGAATAGTCCAACGCCGGTCCCAGCTCAGCCCAGTTCTCACAATATTGTCCGGACTTACTTTACCTCTGAGGCAAGGTCCTCACGAGATAAGTTGCTAGGTACAGCCATCGTGGACTTTTGGCACAAGGGCACTACTTATGCTTCACGGGCGCTATTAGACCCGGCTTCGGAAGCCAATTTCATATCCGAAAGAATGATCCGGCTCGAAGGACCAATGTTTCCGTAGGGGGTTGAATTTTCTAAGTAGGCTAAATAAATTTTTTCCCTCAAATTGTCTTGCTTCTAGAAATTTGGTAATGCCGCAATCACACTTTAATGTTCTTTTTTATTCACTTGTAAGTTTGATACTAAACCTAGCTTAATTAAGAGCAGGGCACCAAGCCCCGCTTGGAGAGAAGTGTGGGGAGTTCTTTTGTGGGGAGAGCGATGGGCATCATCGGCAGAGCGGCGCTAGGTGAAAGCTCCCGCCTCCCTTAACCCTTGTGTTGCCCGTTTGGGCATAAACATCTTTTAAGGTTTCATTCACGTTGACGCCTTTAAATCTCTGCAAGATTTTAAGCTCTCAGTTATGATGATGATGATGACGATGGAAGGCGGGGCCTGCTTGTTTAATGTTAATAAATTGATTGAGGGGTCATTGGGTTAAGCTCACAATATACATAATAGTTAATTTTTTCTTTTTTCGTTTGCCTGTCTGTTTTTAGTTTGTTTTCTTTAACTTATTGGCTTTTAAATAATTGAAAATTTTAAATTGCTTTACAAATTATATAGAAACAATTGAAAAATCTTTTTAACTTCCCTTTCACCACATACGGAATATCAACAAAACGCAAAAAAAAAGGTTAAAACAAATGCAACAAAGGGAAAAAATTTTATCACAACTAAAAATTTTTTTCACAGTAAAAGAAAAACAACAAAAGTACACATGTGGGAATCTCCGTTGTAGCTATCTATCTCTTCCTTTCTCCATTGAAGTGAAGCCCTTCAAGTGAAGGTTTATGTTTGTTTATAGCCCAGCTACAAGGACAACTGCAACAACGAACAAAAAATTTTCAAGTGCTCGTCCTCATTTCACCTAATTTTGAGGTGACGAATTTACAAAAAGTATTTAATCTTTAAGGGAGTATAAATAAATATTTATTAAAACTTGTTGGTATATTCCATTGGTATATTCCATTGGTATATATAAATATTAATTAAAACTTGTTGGTATATTCCATTGGTATATGAATAAAAATCACTGAAAGTTTAACAATTTCTAAGGTATTTAATAGTTTTTATCTAAGATTTCTTAAAGTTTCGAAATGTTTTTAATAATTTATTAGCTTTTGTGCTTAGCTTAAAAATATGAATCCAATTTGTTCGATCTTAGAGCAGGCATAACATTTAATTCTGTATTATATATTAGTTATATTTTTGAGAGACCGAGACTTAAAAATTTTAGTTATTTATAGTTTTCTGTTCTCACATTTTAAATTATTGCTTATTTTAAATTTATGCTTATCTTAGGATCAGAGTTTAGTCTTATTTGTATATACCTACAGCAAACTATAAATGTATATTTATAATATTTCATTTCATTTGATTCTAGCAGTAAAGCACAATTTAGTTTCATTCCCCACCCCCTTTAAGCACATACACACCTCAAGCCCCTTACATACACAAATCATTTCTCAATCACCTCGCCCATGAAGAGCTCAACAATTTGTAATGCTTCCTTGCCCCCTTGGCTACATATTTCTTCCCCCTTATTTCCCCCTTTTGCTCTTCTTTTTTTGGTTTTCAGTACATATTTATTTTCTATGTTTATTTATTTTTTTTTTCTTTCGGTTGTGTGTTGCTGCTTCCCTGTCTTCCCCTGGTCCCACTATGGCCATACATACTTAATGTGGATTTAAAATGCGTGCTAATGCGATTTCTCACACAAATCCTTTTATTGCACATTTGGCTTATGTCGGGGTTTACGTGTCAATTTTGTACGCCTGGCCAATGGCCACACCCACAACGCGTCCAATGTCCTCAGCGTTGTTGCTTATTTGTGCATTGCCTGCAGGGCCAACGTCCAAGTGTGCGCCGCCTACTTTATTGGTCACATAACGAAACGAAACCAAAAAAAAGAAAAAGAATAAAAACGTAGCTGGGCAAAAAAAAAAAAAAACAAAACGAAGATTACAGCAAACAAGCGGCGCAGGCAGCTACAAGGCCAAAGCGAAAGGCAAATTCATGCTGGCCAGAAGGCTCCCTGTCTCCATTTCTTTTCATTCCTTTCCTTTCCGCTCTCTATGTGTTCGGAGTGGCGATAGGAATCTTTATGTTTTTAATAATATTTTTGCTGTTTCTTTTTTCTTTGGCCTCTTTTGACTGTTTATTGTTGATTTTATTGGCCGAGTTATGTGGCAAAATGTTGCAATTTAATATTAAATCAAATCTTTTCGGTAATATAAGATGGAAATGTAAAATATTTGATTGTTGTCGGATTACAGATAGACATTACAAAAAAATGTAAGTTCTTTGTTAAAAAATTATTTCTTATTAGTAAAGATTTTGTAAAAGCTTTTTTAAATATCTATTAAATTTTATTACCTTTGGCATCATTTGGTTAAATTATCCCATATCATACTAAAAAATTAAATTATTGTGTTCATAAATAAATCATATTACATCAAATGTTTGCTAGAATTATAATTACTTCAGCAAGTTTCCTTCGAATTGTTTTACTTAAAGAATTAAATTTAAAAATCAACTAAGACAAAAGTAAAATATTATTAGCTGAAGGAGGAGAGATTTTTCTTTTTATTTCGTAAAAAATAAAAGAAACAGAGTTAAGACAAGGCAACGAAAGGTTCAAACAAAGAGAACAATAGAACAGCAGCCATCGCTGACAAAGTTCATGAAAATTTCAAGGGAAACTCCATGAAGTTGCCAGGAGATTCCGTTAAGGATTTCTCAATGTGCTACAGCATGTGTAGATAGAAAAGTTTTTCCTTTCTTCGTTTCCTTCTTTTTTTTTTTGTTACCATTTTTTTTGTTGCAGCGAAAGAGCTCTTCAATTATTCAAAAGTCATTCCATTACTAAAATAGCTTGAAAATGTTTGCAACCGAGTGAAACAAGTGAGTTGCAAAAGGCTGAATTGAAATTCGTTGCTCAATTTTATTATACATATCTTGTTTGTGTAAAGGCTTGGTGTAAAAATTCAATGACATTTCCTTTGTAGCAATTTCAATATATTTGTATGTATGCAGTTTTTGGCCCGATTTTGGCAGCCTGACAGTCTGGCTGTCTGCTGAGCCATTGAGTTCCCACTGACAGTTAAGATAGTTGCCCCCAAAAGCAAAAACTAGCGCCATTTCGACGCCCAAATGGAATGCCAAGATACAACAACAACAAAAAATGAACAACAACTCATTTCCTAATCAATTAACTATTCTGATTTCTATGGGTCTCCAATTGAGTTGCTTTTCCACATTCAACAAAGCGAATTGAGCTTCTTGGCCTGATTTTGGTCCTATGGATCCTTTTGTGATTGCGTAATTACGTCTAATGAATTCAGTGAAATGAAATTGAAAGACCATTGGCCAAACTCGGTCTAAGGAAATTTTATATCTCTGCTTTATTATTTTCTGGAATTTTTCCTTAGCATTTTCTTATTCGTTCTGTTTTTCATTCATTGGCATGAATTGCAATTTAGGCTTTGTATCTCAGTCGTTTTTCATCTTTTACTTACTAAAAATTTAAATGCAAATTTAAAGCGAAATTCCATTCGACTTTTCACTTTTTTTTTTTGCTTATTCCGTTCCCACATTGCTAAATTTCTAATTCTGACCCCAAAATGTTGTGTGTACTTTCATATCAACAGTCACATAAAAAGGCTAGTAACAATTTAATTTTTAACAATTTTTTTTAACTTCCATAGTAGACTCACGATGGGCTGGTTTTTTCTCACAGGAATCTCAACCCTTATACAAATTGCCTACTAAACAATTCATCTCAATTTGTCTTAACGCCGCAACGAAAGAAAAATCAGTTTCAATCTGTCCCCAAACCCCAACTCCCTCACAGAGTTCGTCTTTCTCTTCTGCCCGCTGTAATCAAATATAATTTTTAACTATTTACGAAAACATTGCCATACATTTCCCATATAAATTATTAACATTAATTCCTAGCACGAGGTCGCCAACTGCAAAACCAAATCAAGTCTTCCAATTATTGAGTGGGGCCACTTAGAAATACCCTGTACTAGGCTTATAAATGTATATATATTTTCTAAACTACTTTTAACAATATTTCGTTTTTTTAACCAATTCAAATTGTTGGAATTTGTTAAGATCCTTAAATCCTTATACTTTTTAATTATATACTCTCTCTTTCAATGCCATATAGGGTATGTAGGGCAAAAAGCGAAATGCAAAAAGTCAAATAGTCACAGTGGGCGTGGCTAGTTAAGATACAGTGTTTATGTCGATGTGCCGGACATATTGATGTCAATTTAGTTAGTGAAATAAATAATAATGGTCTCTATATATTGGTGGTGGCGGTGGTAGGAATGGAGGTAAGTAACATACATACATAGCAAATTGTGAATCACAAACACTTAATCGTTTCTAATTTCTTTTGAAATATTAAGTAAATTCAAGTAAATATTTAAAGTCAGTGAAAAAAGTTTTTAAGTGTTTTGCCCTTTTTTTGTCAAAACATGTACCCGAATTGCAGGGTATTGGAAATTCTTGTGGTCAAAACTAAAATCAACAACAAAAATTACCATCTTACATTGATTTTTGCCGTCCATTTAATGCAGTTTTCGTATTGGCCGCTTGCATTTGAAAACCCAAACGAAAAGTGACATGCAAATTCAGCAGACAGTCAAAGATCTCAAGGCAATTTTCAAATTTGTATATGGGCAAATGACCTTTTTCTTTTTCTTCTTTTTATTATATATGCACGAGTTTATATATTTTCCTTTTTTTTTATTTATTTGCCTTAACCGGTTTCGGTCGACCAACAATGAAGAAGAAAGCAAAAGAACCCGAAAACCCCAAAAACTATGAAAATAAAAAGGAACAACAACTCGTGCGTGTGTATCTAAATCTTAATTATTTGAATTGTTGCTCTTTAGCTCATTCTCATTCCCTTCTTTCCCCCTTCTCTAATAGATAGAGAGTGAAGGATAACTGCTTACAAATTGTTGAACATTTTCATTCCTGAGCTGATAAAAGGCAATATGATGCCCATATATCAAGGGGCTAGCAGTTGTTAGTTTTTTTTTTTATTCTTCTTTTTTTTGTGGTTGTGTTTGTGTGCAATCCGAAAATGGGGAAAAAACAAAAAAAAAGAAGAAGAAGTAAACTCCTGTTTGAAGTGTTTTGTGTGGCATCAACCTGCCATAATCCATATCATGGGCAGGTAGACAAAAGAATGAAACACACACACAGACAGACAGAAATACATTTTCAATTGGTCATGGTTGAACATTTTTACAATTTCTGTCCCAATAAACAACTGTGGTAATATGCAAAAAAATAATAACCCTATAATGAAAAGTTATGTGATAATTTTTGGCTACGCATCATCAGAAGCGTCATTCCACATATATTATACCCTTAGAGAGAGTATTAAAAGGTTTATCAGCTAATTTTTCTATGGTACTCTTCTATTGAACATTGTGACCTTAAAAGGAATGATTCAATAGTTAATAGACAAAAAATATAAATTTTAGAGTATCATAATTGGTTAAAAAATTTATGGACCATTTCTAGTGGTCTTTTTCTGTAAATACTTTAAAAGAATTTCTAGGGCAACCCAACGTAGAGTATACAACTATCGGTTAAATGGGAAGTTATTGATGGGATAAGCACCTTTTCTTCTGCTTCTTAAATATTTACGTTAAGCGTATAATTATTACAATGTGCTTATGGGAATTTGTGGTAATTTTTATTGTTATTGGGTTTAGTTTATTAAAAAGGAAAAACATTTTTCTAAGGTGTAACGATCCTTTTTCGTCCTTCGGGATATTTACAATATCTCTTGGGCTAGGTTCGGCACAACAAATTTATTTTGTGCCCTGGTGAAATTAAAAACACGTTCGATTTCAGTTGTTAATGCTTATACGTATGTTTATTCAAAATCATTAGTGGGCTCGGTTGTATATGACGGTTTCTCTACGGTAGTTCTGGACTTGGACAGCGTTGGTGAGTCACTTTAAATCCCTCGTCGTTCCTTCTTGCCTTCCTCTTGCTCCTGTTGCTGGTTATTGTCTCGATCTGTATCGTGTGCTTGATTTGTGCTCCACACCTCTGCACCCCTTTCGCTATGCTCGTTGAGATGGCCTTTGCTTTATGGCTTTGGGACGAATCCCGTAGCTATTATTACTCAGCAGGATATTCCTCAGCAATTGGTACTCGTCAGGATATATAGATCCTGGAATTTCGGCAGTAGGATATATCCTCGTGCCTACCACTGACTTTGGATACTCCTGGAAATACTTGGCTTCTCTCCAATTTACTCTAGCTTGGGTACGGTGTTTTCTGTTGCTCCTTGTGTTTCCTTGATAAGTTCTTAAGGTTACTCGTAAGGCCTTAATTACTTGTTACTTGATCACGACTTGATGACTTGATAAACTTTCTTGACGGGCGTTGCCTTTATATAGGCAACTCCCGCGGCCTCAGGAATAGCTTGGTGTAGTACCGCTATACAGCTAGTACATTTCCATCGGCCCTCTGCTTTCACCCACGCATCCACTTGTTGCTATGCGTGGTGAAAGTCCCGTAAATCTTTGGCGCATATGTCCACTTTCTTTGTGGCTGCGCGCCCATTTATTTTCTTGTCCTTGTCTAGCTCCCTTGCATCTATGTGCTTCCATCACTTTCACCCATTGGCGTCGCCTTTCCATTGGCCGCCAATCGTATCCCGTTCTTTCTCTGCATTCTTTCTCTGTCAGCGCTGCCGTCGCCCGTCGCTCCCTTTGATCCACTCGTCATACCCAATTTCGCCCATATTCGCTCCATATTATATTTTTATATATATATACTAATTGTATTGACTTAAACTATTGTTTAATAATAATTAGCCTGATTAATTGAATATACAACATCGTTTAATTTCCCATGCAATGCACTTTCATCCGCATATCGTATCTATCAGATAGAGGGCTTCCCCATTGTTCATCCCTCCCCCTTCGGTTCGCATATTCCCCTATCCAATCCACAAACCATTATCGTTTCATACAATGCATGCATGCCCCGCACCCGTCTCGTGGGCTTGCTTAGCCCTCACTTTCGTTCGCATAATTTCGGCAGTTCATGCTCTCACTGCTTTGATCTCTTATGTGTGACGTAGGCAGAGAGCACCCATAGGCCACCGGTACTCCCTCTCGCGGTCATACACGCATAGCATACGTGTATTATGGGTGTATGCTTATTCAGCGTATTTGCACTTGCATTGTATGTTAATGCATGCATCTCTATTGTGGCCTCTCTGTGCTCTTAAATTGTCCCACTGGGCCAATGCCCTTTTTCGCTTGCCCTTGTTTGCTCTTACATAGCCGATTTTGTACATTATGCCTCCCACGCATCTTCCCGCTTGTACGAAATTGCCAGCGGTCGCATGTGGTTCGATCGGTCATGCTTGATCGTAAATCATGGGTTCGAGTTGGTTCGATCGAGCCATGTTGGACCTGGTTGCACATCGTGTGTTTCGATCCATTGCGTTTGATCGTAACTTATTTGCGTTGCACTGGTTCGATCAATATTGGTCGTATATCGTACATCTGGTTCGTGTCTCGGCTATATCTTGTATCTGGTGCGTTATTTACACCTTTGGATTGCTTCGCTGTCGGTTTGTTGTGTGGGATATTATTATGATTTATAATATTCCTCACACTCCCCCCCTTCTTCGGGAGGGATTTGCCCTCCCCTGTCCCTTGTGTTTGTTTTCTGTATGTGTATTTCTTTCATTTCTGCATTTTTGCATTTTTTTTTTTTATGTATTGCCTTTGTTCCTCTTTTTTTTTATATAGTTTTTGGCATGTGTTTTGCTTGTTTTTGTTTTTTCTCAGCACGCATCTTTTATTGGCCAATTGGCGTCTTCTATTGTTGGCGATTACTGAGTATCTTTTCGTTAATGTTGGCGGATTAGGGCATCTTTTCTTTGTATATCCCTTGTGGGTTTTTTCTTTTGGCCCGTTCCGCATCTTTTCTTATCCCTAACTTACATTTAAATATCATATTTATTATACTCTCCTTACGTCTAAATATCCTACTTATTATACTCTCCTTTCTCGATACACCCGAATTACCCCCTGAGCTATCCTAATCCTATACCTATTTTGTCCCGCCCACACTATTCTAACTCTCCTCGGCCCTTCCTGTTGCACCATTTGCCCCACTATTTCCGACACCATCTCCGGCCAATCGCTCTCCTCCACCGCCTCATATCTTTCATGCCCGTATGGCACTGGGCATGATATTTGCCTGGCCAATATGGGCCGGGCACTTTCGTTGTGCCCCGTGGGTGCAGACATTTGTCTATTCAATGCCGGTCTTGGCCACACCCATGGGCACTCTTGGCATTCGCGCTGCAGCTGCTGCGAATTCTGTTGCTGTTGCTGCTGTTGCTGTTGCTGCTGTTGCTGCAATTGTTGCTGCTGTTGCTGTTGCTGCAATTGTTGCTGCTGTTGTTGTTGCAGTTGCATCTGTTGCTGCTGTTGCTGCTGTTGCTGTTGCTGCAATTGTTGCTGCTGTTGTTGTTGCAGTTGCATTTGTTGCTGTTGTTGCTGTTGCTGCAATTGTTGCTGCTGTTGTTGTTGCAGTTGAATTGCCTCCGCTAGCCGCTCCCTGGCATTTGTCAGCTGTTCCTCTTCCTGCTGACTTTCTTCCCACGCCAGCAGATCCCTCTCAGCCTCCTGCTGCTGCAGGATCTGCTGACGCCACCAACTCATCCATTGCTGGTTCTCCACTATGGCTCGCTCTGTATCCCAGTCCGTCCCCTCCGGCTCGAGTGGAGGTGGGCTGGCTACTCCATCAGCCGCATCTTCATCAGCAACGGCCATTTCCGCCGTTTCGCTGGCCTCTGACATTGAGTCCACCATACGAAACGGCGTTGATGGCCGCGCTGGCTCCCACAATCTTGCCGGAAGCCCACGGATTTCGTTTTGCTTCCATGGCGCATATTCTGGGCTCTGCCCCGCTCTTTGATTCACCTCTTCGATCTCCTCCTCGCTCATCTCCTGAACCATGTTCATCTTCCTTAACACGTCATCCAACTCTCTCCATACTTCTTCCTCGTCCGTGTCTATATCACGGAGCTGGTCTGCCACCACCGGCTCAGCGATACTTTCTTCATCGGACTCTTCTGCCGTGCTGAGTCCACCCTCAGCTTCTTCCAGAGTGGTGTATCCACTGCCCGTGCTGCCACCCACGTCCTCATCGAACTCCTCGTCCGAAGAGGCGGCGATGGCCGGATTTGCTATGTCCGGCACATCGTCGTCGGACTCCTCATCGGACCTGTGCCAGTCACCGCGTTCCATGTTGGCCCGCGGTGCCGCACCTCGTCGATCTACGCCTTCATCCTGGCCATTAATTGCATTGAATGCGTTCATGTTTGGTTCTTTTTTTTTTTATTAATTTGTTGCTTACTCGCCGAGTGTCTCCTGATTATGACAATTGCACGCATGAAACCTCGCATTAGCATTTGGTCATTCCTTTGACATTTACCGATATTTAGGATTTCTCCACCTTGCCCTTGCTCTCTTGGCATAGTTGCATATTCTAATGCGTCGTGATGCTCCACCATTACATGCATACTAGCATGCGCATGTGTATGTGCGTCGCGGTGACTCACTAATACATACGTAATATCGTGCGTATGTGTGGGCGCGTAATATCATGCGCCTGTGTGGGTGCGTTTCCTCTCGCTTTTTTTTCTGCTGTGTATGTGCATATGTGTTGGTGTTGTCTCTCGTTGATTGTCCCCATTCGTTTTAATCTCGGGTTTTTCCTTTTTTTCTAATGTTCTATTTTGCCTGCATATTATATGCATCGTTACGATATTCGAGTGTCCGCTGCTAGTTTCAAAGTTCGCTTTCGCATGCTTGTATACGTGTCGTTTTGATATTCGTATATCTTTATCTTGCTCTGCGATGCGGTTTGTGACTTTGCTATAACTTTGTTTCTGATACATGTGCTCTGAGATTTTCAGCTCTATGTCATGTTTTTGAGTTCTCTGTCCAGCCGGCCGGTCTGTGCAGATTTCTCGCCGCCATGTCATTAGAGTCATCCATACTCATTGCTTATCAATTTTCATGCCATCCTCTTCCTCGCATATTTGTTGCTTCAATTGGCTGATGTGTGCTTGTCTGCTTTTTTTCGTTTCTTTGTGCCTTAATTTGCATATGACCGGAGATGCAAAACCTATCACTTCATATGGGCCTCCAAACTTTGGTGCCAGCTTTGCTGCGAATCCTTCTGCAGCATTTGAAAGGTGGTGTTCTTTCGCCCATACTGTTGTTCCAATTGTTGGTCTCCACTCTCTCCTCCTTAGGTTATAGTGACGTGCCTGATCTTGTGCCGCCGTCTCCAGATCACGTCTTATTAGCTCGAACAGCTCTTGCACTTCTTTTGCCTTTGCCTCTGGTGGTATGCTTTGCTTTCCTGTGCCTGTGGTGACCCTATCGTATAACGCGCCTGGCATTCTAGGTTCACGTTCTTGTATCACATATGCTGGCGTAAATCCAGTTGACTCTGATTGACTAGTATTTACAGACAGTGTTATTTCTGGCCAGCTCTCATCCCAATTCCGTTGATTTTCACCGGTAAACTGAGCAATCATTGTTTTCACTGTTCTGTTTGCCCTTTCGGTTGGGTTTTCTTGTGGTGTGTATTGAGCTGTTAATTGGTGTTGGCATCCCCATTCCTCTAGCATTTTCTTAAACGTTCTGCTAGTGAATTGGACCCCATTGTCCGTTATTACCACTTTAGGAACTCCAAATCTCGACAGAATCCTTTCCCTAAAGGCCTTGATTAGATTCTCCGCAGTTGCCTTTCGCATGGGTATCAGTTCTGTCCATTTTGAAAAACGGTCAATGATTACTAGTAACATTGCGTTTCCATGTTTCGACCGTGGTAAGGGTCCGACGAAATCAGCGCAAACGGTGGCCCATGGTTCATCCGGTATTTGCGTCAGCATTTTCCCTGCTGCTTGCTGTTGGTTGGGTTTGTATTGCTGACACGTTGTGCACTTTCCCACGAATTTCCTGATATCTTGTAGTATATTCATACAAATAATCATTCAGTACAATAAGCTCAACTTGTAACACCCTGTTGCAAGTATAAACAATTAAACATATACGCATTAAAATATAATTGTGCACTTGAATATGTTTATATATATATACATTGATGTACATAAACATATTCACATAAATCTACAGCTAAGCATGATCATATATGTATGTGCATTTGTATATGCACATACATATATTCACATAAGCAACGCATGCACAAGCGTAACATGAGCTAGAGCCAGGCCAGCGTGGGAACGCTGACCAAGCACTTTGATGCATGCGCTCCAACAATATGTATGTATATACTGACACTCTCCCTCTCTTTTGTAGCTGTCGCATAAGTCGCAGCATAAGAATATATATGTAAACTTAGCTTAAGCAAAAGAATATTTTGGAATAAAGAATGAATCTGAAAACTAGAATCAACGGACACTGACGTGTCCGTCCTCAACAATATCATTTCATCCGAAATGGAACCCGGTCATTACATGGCGACCGTGACAGGATCACTAAAGGACCTACAAGGACTCTCCATGCTAACAACAGCAACAATAAAAATGAACGATAGAGAGCAGCATTAGCAGCAGCAGTAAGCAGTCTGGCAACCCTGTTCCAGTTCCAGCTCACCCCCACCCGGATTTTAAACCAACAATCTTTATAAAAAACAAAACAAATTCAATTGAACGTTTTAAGCGCCAAAAACAACAAATTCCCGCCCCCCGTCAAGTATCCATCTTTTCGGCAGTGGCGTTCGAAATCGACCAATCAACCAACAAGGAGCACGAATGAACAGTGAAGATATTTCCTTTGCGGAATCTGCTCCTATCGAGCAAAGGGGTGCACCGACGCTAGAGGAAGCGTTAGAGCTGTATCCCAACGATGGACCGCGCCCACTCACAATAGCTGAGTACCGGGCCCGCAACACAAAATCTACAAAGCCAGAGCCAAAGAAGACCAAAAGAGGAGGCCAAATACACAAGCTACTCCAGCAGAAGAGGCTGGAAGTAGACTTACTGGCCACTCTGAAGACGGAGGAAGACCGACAACGCTGCATAGAGCGTATTGACATCCTGAAAGCTGAACTTCGCCAAAGAGCGAAGAAACGCAAGGGGGCCGCAGAAATGCGCAAGCCTTAACTTGCCTTTAATTTAATAATTCTAAATATAAGCTTAATAGCAAGTTGGAGCACGAAAGTGCAATTTGCGAACTACTAACTCACTGCTAGGCTATTACTAACAATGTGGTTGGAGAATTTTTTTTTTAAAAAATAAAACAAATGAAATGTATACCTGAATTGTGAGCCAACCACATACTCTATAATTTTTCCACGTCTCCGGCTCGCTGTGCAAGACACAGTTGAGATAAATTTTATTTCTCTCTTATTTTTTTTTTTTCTCTTCACAAAAAAAAAATTTTAAATAAAAAAAAAAATATGCATGAATCCATAACAATTTTATTAATAAAATTAAAGTAATTGCTAAACAAAAGTTTTTAACCTGTCTTTATGAACTTTATTTCATATTTTGCACACTTGTAATAAATAAAAAAAAAAAAAATCCCATACGTATGTTCGATAATAGCATAAGTAAATTTGATGACATATCCGATATACCCACAATGGGGTTAATCGAAACAAAATCAGTGGACTCCACTGCGAATGTCAAAAATAAAATTGAATCATCAAATGCTGATATGAGATTAACGAACATACTACTATTAATAATTGTCATAATATTGTGCGCATATGTATTATATAAGGCTTACCTATTACACAATAAATGTGTAACAAAAAAAGCTCTACACAATAGATGTGTAACAAAAAGAGCTCTAAGCCAAGCTAATGATATAGATAAGATCTAAAAAATACATATGCACACAAGCAATGATTAATCAAAACCTTTTTAACAAAAGATAAAATATATATACATATAATAAAAAAAAAAATTTAAAAAAATGACCCATTGTGACAGGTACTTTGAAAAAATAAATAACAGGCACCCTAGCATAGTCCAAGACTTAATTGAGGTTTTTAGAAGCGAGGGAAGTACCTCACCTCAACGCTCCATAAACTTAGTACAAATTAGGTTAGCTTACCTTGATATAACGGGCGAAGATTTCCCAGTCAAAGGAGGCACTAGGGTACAGATGAGTTTCATTCTCACGGTACCATATGTATGCTGTTTTTCAAACGCAGCAGGCACACTGCGTTTCTACCTAATGGAGGAACCGAAGCAGTAAAGAACTAAATACATCCATAATCAGTTAAATAGGCTTAGGCAGTTAGTGTAGAATATGTATAAATCAGACACAAAAAAGCTCCAAAAATATTTACCTTTCCTTGATTTCCTGATACAATCAGGTGAAACAAATCACAAATACAAGGAAATAAGGTATTGGATAGCCCACAACTACAAATTTCGAAAAAACATTGTAGATCTTATGGAAAAATCCATAAAAGTAGCTTATAGTAGATTATTACCTAAGACCCCTTTAAGAAAAGACGTGCCCGGATGGGTCCACGAACTTTTCAAGGACTCAATTGCGCTGATAAACATATCGGAATCGAGTGTAGAACCAATAGATTTAACAGACTCAGATATAGAAATAATAGACATAGAATAGTAAAACCTTACACATTTTCAAAATCTTTTCTTAAATTAACAACAGGTCTAAACGACAAATTCTTTTTTTGTTTAGTAAAATGGGTTCTCAAGAATCCAAAATAGAAATAGAAATTAATATCAACAAACTATGGTTACTTGGGATGATATAATAGAAAAAGCTAGAATACACGCACAAGAATTAACTAAATCTTGTAAGTGTCTCTCGCAGAATAGAGAAACATCCCAAGACACAGTAACCAAACACACGAAGATAATAACCGAGAATCTTCAAGCTATTAGAGCGGTATTAACTGAACACTATAGCAAACTAAAGACATGGCAAAAAACAGCCGCAAATGCGTTCTACAGTGATTGCAAACAAAAAGCAATAACTGTGCTAAACAGACACAATATTGAATTCAAACAAACATCTGATTTGGAAACTTCAATAGTACTGGAAGAAAAAACGCAACTAATGGCTGATGAAGAAATAAGTCAAGAAGGACCATCAGTGATAAGTCGTAACAAACCAACAATTCCCAAAGAAATCAACAAAATGGCACAAACGAGGGTAGAATTCATAAATACAGCCACCAAGCTGATACCATACTTCGATGGTGATAGTAAAAGTCTACCAGGTTTCATTGGAGCGCTTCGCGTTCTTGACACCATAAAAGAACCGCACGAAGCGGTAGCCATCCAACTGATAAAATCAAAATTAAAAGGTCAAGCGGCTAATAGCCTAAGCTCAGAAGAAACGATTGATGAAGTTATACAAACACTATCAACAATCTTCAAGGGTGACTCAGTAGATCTTTTAACAGCAAAAATTAAAAATCTGCAGAGAAACCCAAATAACTGTGTTTCATACACAAACGAAATTACTGAGTTGACCGATGCCCTTAAAGGCGCTTATATTTCGGATGGTCTTCCAACTGAACAAGCAATAAAATACACCACCAAAGTGGCGGTAAATGCTATGGTAGGTCATACCAAAAGTCCAAGAGTCCAATTATTAATGGAATCAGGACACTTTCAATCAGCCAAAGAAGCAATCACCAGATTTACCACTCTTTCAGTAGAGTCGGGTTCCACCGGAAGTTTCCAAAATAATACCATTTTTTATGCCCAGCATAATGACCGCGGCAGACGCCGCTATAACAATAATGGTAACTGGAGAAACAACTCGAATTGGAACAATAACAACTCGAATTGGAGAAATAATGATGCCCACAGAGCCCAACGAGGCCAAAATTATTCACGCCACCAAAGAGGCGGCCGTGGAGGTGGACGCAATAATAATAGACAAAATACAAATAACCAACCGAATGGTTACAACAACACAAATGTCCGAATTACCCAAAGCGACCAGGGAAACGGACAAGATCCTCCAAATGCTCAAAATTAAAAAATAAAGTCTATTCCATTAACCTAAGTCTTAATAATTTCGTATCATTTAAGAATGTTAAAACAAATAAGAAAATAACATTCTTAATTGATACCGGTGCAGACATTTCAATAATAAAAGAAAATTCTGATGTATTTCACGACATCCAAGTAAACAAAACTGTAGACATTCGAGGCATAGGAGAAGGAGTAATAAAATCCAAAGGACTAGCCTCAATTGAGCTACAAACAGACAAATACATTATTCCATATAAATTTCATATACTTCATGAAGATTTCGCAATCCCCTGCGATGGAATAATAGGACTAGATTTCATGAAAAGATTTAATTGCCAATTAGATTACAATAGTTCCGAGGATTGGTTAATAATAAGACCACCAAATTTAACGTACCCAATTTATGTTCCAATAACATTCAATTCTGGTAATAACTCAACACTTCTACCAGCAAGATCCCAAGTGGTACGCAAAATAGAACTATCTTCAGCAGAAGATAACATTTTAATTCCGAATCAGGAAATTAAACCAGGCGTTTATGTTGCAAACACTATTGCAACAGCCCAAAGTACTTTTGTCCGATTTTTAAATACCACAGATAAATGCCAAATAGTAGGCGTTAACAATATAAAATTTGAATCACTTTCGAACTACGATATAGTTCAAAATACCAAAGATATAAGAAAAGAATCTGTAATTCATAAATTGAAGAAAAATTTCCCAATACTATTCAAAGACAAACTCGAAAAGTTATGCACTGAGTATAGTGATGTGTTCGGACTTGACACCGAACCGATCACAACAAATAATTTTTATACTTAAGGATGATGAACCGGTATATGTGAAAAATTACCGGAGTCCGCATAGCCAACTAAACGAGATCCAGCGACAAGTTGGAAAGTTAATCGAACAGGGTATTGTTGAACCATCTGTTTCGCCTTATAATAGCCCACTCTTGCTAGTCCCAAAGAAAACACTTTTGGGATCTAAAGAAAAAAACTGGCGATTAGTAATTGACTATCGTCAAATAAACAAAAAATTGCTGTCAGATAAGTTTCCGCTCCCCAGAATTGATGATATTCTTGATCAATTGGGAAGAGCAAAATATTTTTCTTGCCTTGACTTAATGTCAGGTTTTCATCAAATTGAACTAGAAGAAAAATCAAGAGATATAACGTCTTTTTCAACGAGCAATGGCTCATATCGTTTTACACGATTACCTTTCGGTCTGAAAATAGCACCTAATTCATTTCAGAGAATGATGACAATAGCATTCTCGGGGCTTGAGCCAAGTCAAGCTTTCCTCTATATGGATGATTTAATCGTTATTGGTTGTTCTGAACAACATATGATTAAAAATTTAGTAGACGTTTTTAAGCTCTGCAGAAAAAATAATCTAAAACTGCATCCAGAAAAATGCTCATTCTTTATGCATGAGGTGACATTCCTAGGTCACAAATGCACAGATAAAGGAATCTTGCCGGACGACACAAAATTTGAAGTCATCAAGAATTATACAGTCCCACATGATGCAGATAGTGCTAGACGTTTCGTTGCATTTTGCAATTACTATAGACGTTTCATAAAAAATTTCGCCGAATATTCCCGGCACATAACAAGATTATGTAAAAAGAATGTTCCATTCGAATGGACAGCAGAATGCGAAAATGCATTCCAATACTTAAAAGAAAAGCTCGTTCAACCTAATCTATTGCAGTACCCGGATTTTAGCAAAGAATTTTGCATAATCACAGATGCAAGCAAACAAGCATGTGGAGCAGTTTTAACACAAAACTATAATGGACTCCAGCTTCCAGTTTCATATGCATCAAGAGCATTCACTAAAGGTGAAAGCAACAAGAGTACTACAGAACAAGAGCTAGCAGCAATACACTGGGCAATAACATATTTTCGACCATACATATATGGAAAACATTTCACAGTGCGAACAGACCATAGACCATTAACATATTTATTCTCCATCGTCAACCCGAGTTCAAAACTGACACGCATGCGGCTAGAATTGGAAGAGTACGACTTTACAGTAGAGTATTTGAGAGGTAAAGATAACTTTGTGGCAGACGCCCTATCAAGGATAACAATATCCGATCTAATTGACATGAACAAAAGAATCCTGAAAGTCACTACCAGGTACCAAAGTAGACAAAACAATTTCTGCGCAGAAAATAAACAAGAACTATTGCCAAGGCAAAATCTTGAAAAAGCTTCCAAGCCCAACGTATTTGACGTTATTGTAAATGACGAAGTACGAAAAGTAGTGACCTTGCGAATAACTGATTCCTCGACCACATTCAAACATGGCAAGAAAGTTATAGCAAGAATTGACATTTGCGATATCTATACCAATGGAATTCTCGACTTAGGTCAGTTTTTTCAAAGGCTCGAAAAAGAAGCCGGTATACTTAGTATCACCAAAGTCAAAGTGGCACCGAGCGAAAAGATCTTTGAAACTATTTCAATAGAATCTTTCAAAAATATGGGCAATCAAATTTTACAATTTTTAAGAGTAGCGCTACTCACGCCGGTGACCCTCATCCAAAACGATGAAGAAAAAGAAGCTATATTGTCTACATTCCATGAAGATCCAATTCAAGGAGGTCATACAGGCATAAATAAAACAATTGCAAAAATAAAGAGACGATATTATTGGAAAAACATGACTAAATATGTTAAAAAGTACATTAATAAATGTCCAAAATGCCTGACGTCGAAAACGACGAAACATACACGATCACCTATGATTATAACCGAAACTCCACAATATGCTTTTGACAGAGTGATAGTGGAATGATGAAGACGTTCATTACGGACATGGGAACAGAATATAAAAATTCCATTATAAATGACTTGTGCAAGTATTTAAAAATAGACAATATAACGTCTACAGCACACCACCACCAGACATTAGGTACCGTTGAAAGAAGTCATAGGACCTTCAACGAGTACATTCGTTCATATATTTCAGTAGATAAAACTGATTGGGACATATGGTTACAGTATTTCGTGTATTGTTTTAACACAACACCATCAGTAACACATAATTATTGTCCATATGAACTTGTATTTGGTAGACAAAGTAACCTACTAATTCAATTTAATAGCGTTAATACTATTGATCCAATATATAATATAGAAGACTATTCTAAGGAAGTTAAGTTTAGATTAGAAAACGCGTGTAAGAGAGCTCGAATTCTTTTAGAAAAAAATAAAATTAAGCAAAAAGAAATAAATGATAGCAAAGTATTAGATTTTAAAATAGAAATAGGAGACCAAATTTATCTCAAGAATGAAACAGGTCATAAATTAGAATCTTCTTATATAGGACCGTTTGAGGTCATTAGTATAGAGAAAAATAATAATGTAGTTATAAAGAATAGGAAAAATAGGGAACAAAAAGTTCATAAGGATAGACTAAAATGGAATAACAAATAAAACACAAAAAAAATATATTTATTAAATTTTTTTTTTATGGATTCATCTATTATTGAAAATATATTCATATGATTTCGAAAAGAGAGAAAGAGAATTTGTCTGAGCAGACACAAACTAAGACACAAAAAAAAAAAATATTTTTTTTTTCCCTTATATACACATTTACCTTACCCTTATCTTACCTTTAATTAACTATCTAATGATTATTAATAACTCCATAATATTACGTTATTCTCTAAAAAGGGGAGGTGTAGTATATTCATACAAATAATCATTCAGTACAATAAGCTCAACTTGTAACACCCTGTTGCAAGTATAAACAATTAAACATATACGCATTAAAATATAATTGTGCACTTGAATATGTTTATATATATATACATTGATGTACATAAACATATTCACATAAATCTACAGCTAAGCATGATCATATATGTATGTGCATTTGTATATGCACATACATATATTCACATAAGCAACGCATGCACAAGCGTAACATGAGCTAGAGCCAGGCCAGCGTGGGAACGCTGACCAAGCACTTTGATGCATGCGCTCCAACAATATGTATGTATGTACTGACACTCTCCCTCTCTTTTGTAGCTGTCGCATAAGTCGCAGCATAAGAATATATATGTAAACTTAGCTTAAGCAAAAGAATATTTTGGAATAAAGAATGAATCTGAAAACTAGAATCAACGGACACTGACGTGTCCGTCCTCAACAATATCATTTCATCCGAAATGGAACCCGGTCATTACAATCTCGTTGCATTCCTGGCCATTAATATCTTGACGCAGTTCTAGTAATCGTTCGCCTGTTTCCTGTATGCCCTGCCGTTATGGAAGTGTGGGTTTCTTCCATCACTTGGTTCCGTAGCGTCTTGGGCACACACAATTTCCATGATATTACTTCTTCTTGGCCTGCTCTATGCGGAATATTCCTGTACACCTGGCTGTTTTCTAATATGTAATCTGGATATTTCTGTGGTTGTTGTTGTATTTTCTTTATTAGATCTTGAATCCACTCACATTCTTTGTTTGCTTGTCGTAATCGGGCGCCATTGTCTACTATTCTTTTGCACCCTTCCATCGGTTGTCTTGATAGTGCATCGGCGACAATGTTTAATTTTCCCTTTCGATATGCTATTTCGAAATCGTATTGTTGTAATTCCAGTGCCCATCGAGCTATGCGGCCCGTGGGGCTCTCTATACCAGTGGTCGGCACGGCCCATTCCCCGGACTAGGGCTTAGCTCTGCCGCAGCGCTGCCGCTTCACGTATACTGTAAACGCTCGTGTTTGTTCGGCAATGTCACTTCGGCAAAAATTTTGATTGATGCTTGCCAAAACAATAACTGGAATACACCGAAAAAAAAAAATTTTTAGTGCCGATTGGGAAAATTTATTTTTGATTTATGAAAATATGGAGGGCGATGCGCAATGCGTTATTTGTCATCAAATTTTTCCTATCATTATTATGCATTATTTAATAATATTTTCTTACCTATATTATGTAAGGATAATTTTTTTTTAATTTTTTGACAAAAATAAAAAATTATTCTATTTGCCATACTGTTTTTTCAGTGTGAAGCAAGAAAACGTTTCGTACTTCGTGTTTGTTGTCACACACACAAATGCAAAGTCTCATTTTTGATTGTATGCGTGCCTACCCCTGCTCTATACTATTCAACCACTTCAACGCCATGTGGTCTGTCACCACCTTAAATCGGTATCCGTCGAGATATGGTCTCAGCTTGCGTACTGCCCACACTATTGCTAGGCATTCCTTTTCTGTTGCCGAATAGTTCTCCGCTTGATTCAACTCTCTCCGCAGATATGAAACCACTCTTTCCCCCTCCTCGGTGCTTTGTACTAGTATGGCCCCTAATCCTATGTTGCTTGCTTCTGTCTGGAGTACGAACATTTTTGTGAAATCTGGGCATGCCAATACTGGGTCCTCGTGAGTTTTTCTTTTACCGATTCGAATGCTGCCTGATGCTCTTCGCTCCAATGCCATTTGGTTTTTTTCTTGAGCAGTGCGTTTAACGGGTGTGTTATCATAGCAAAATTTGGTACGAATCGTCTGTACCACGAAGCCACTCCTAGATATTGCCGTAATTCTTTTGTGCATGTGGGCGGCTTCAATTGAGCTATTGCTGCCACCTTGTCTGGGTCCGTTGCAATACCGTTTTCTGTTACCAAGTGGCCTAGACACTTTAGCTCTTTTCTGAAAAATTGGCACTTTTCCGCATTTATTCTTAAGTTTGCTTCTTTCAATCTCCTGAACACTTCTTGCAGGTGGTCCATATGTTCTTTGATTGTTTTGCTTACTACCACTATGTCATCTTGGTAGGCGAACGCGTTTGGTATCATTTCTGGGCCAATGACTTGGTCCAGTGCCCGTTGGAACGTTGCTGATGCGGAGTGTAACCCGAATGGCATCACTTTCCATTGGAATAAACCTTTCCCTGGGACTGTGAATGCTGTCATTGGCCTGCTGTTTTCTTCCAACGGAATTTGCCAATAGCCGTCCTTCAGGTCTAGGCTGCTTATAAATTTCGCTTCACGTAGTTGGTTTAAGATGTAGTCGATGCGTGGCATTGGGTATGCATCTTTTATAGATTTTGCGTTAATTTGTCTAAAATCTACGCATAATCTCCATTTGCCCGTCTGCTTCTTTCTCACCATCACTATGGGTGAGCTGTATGGGCTTTGTGATAGTTCGATGCATCCCATTGTCAACAGTTCATCGACCTTTGTGTTGATTTCTCCCTGTATTTTTGGATTTTTTGGGTAATACCTTTGTTTTATTGGTATATCATCCTTCATTGTGATCCTGTGTATCCCTACTTTTGATGATCCCTTGATTTTTCCCAATTCCATCAGTTCGTGTTCCAGAAACCTTTGTATTTCTGTTTGCTCTTCCTTCTGTGTCACCACGATCGATATACGTTCGGTTATCCTGCCCTGCATCCTCTTCACCGTTGGAATTTTTATCCTGCGGCCTCCGCATGCTATTTCGGTATTCATCAGCCTTAAGAAATTCCATCCTAAGATTATAGCATCTATTCCGTCTGGCATAATGAGAAATGTTATGTTCATTTCTTTGATTCCGAATCGAACGTATCCTGTCCACTGCTCGTTGATGTCTCTCACCTTCCCGTTCGCCATGTATACTTGCTTGTTCGTGGTCTCTCGGTCTCCTTTGTTTTCCACCGTTTCCAACATTTGTTTGCTGATAAAACTGCTCGTGGCTCCGGAGTCAATTGTCGCTTTCATCTGGACTCCTGCTACTTCGATAATTGCTGACAATTGATCCTCTTCCTCTATTAGTTGGCCTATTAGTGGTGAGGAGCTTGTTGGCTGGGTCCCTGCTCGCCCCTGATAGGCTGGAACCGCCTTTTGTTTCCCGAACTCCAACAACATTCTTTTGTTCTTTTCCCAATCCTTCCACACTGCCAACAGAAATTGAGTCTCTGATTGTTGCACTCCCTTGCCCAGTGTCCTGCTCCCCCGCATCTCCGGCATGCCTGGTTTGGGTTTAAGACTCTTCCCTCTTGGATGTTTTTATTTTCTTGGCTTGGTCTTGAATTGTTCTCCATGCTGTTGTCTTGGCATCTTCGGCACAGCTCATCTAGGTTTCTGACTCTATGCGGCCGAACGAATATCCTCAAATCCGGAGTGCAATTTTCTAATATAACCTCCAATTGATCGTACTCTGGTATTTTAAGGGGTCTCATCATTGTTTGCATGTCGATTATATAGTCCTTGAAATACTCGTTTCTTTTTTGTTTGCGATTTTTCACTTGATCGGCCAATTTGTTGAAGAATCCTCTTGGCAGGAAATATTTCTTGAAGCCCTCAACGAACTCCTTCCATGTTCGCCACTGCTTATTGTTTGCGACGTACCATTTGAGTGCTCTGTCTTTCAGTAGTTCTGGCATTGCTCTTGGGATCATGTCTAGCTCGATGCCATACATGTCTGCTGACCACTCGATTTGTTCTATAAACTCTAGCGGTCTGGAATTGCCATCGAATCTGAAAGTCCACTCCCTCACTTGTTTTGCCACCTTGGCGTATTCGGTGGTCCTGTTTGTTGTGTGTGGTGCTGCTTTCTTGGGGTCTATCGTTTGTCTCCTTATGTCCCTCTTTGTCTCTGCGCTATCTAGGGCTCATTCGCTTCCCCATCTTGGTGGTAAATATGGAAGAATTGCTAGTGTGGCGATGTTTATTTTTTGGAATTCCTCAGCCTCCTTGTCTATGCCATTTTCATTTTTAGATTTTTCGAGTACTTTGTTTCCAATCTATTTATTTCCTCCTTCCAGTCTGGGTCCGTTTCATTCCTTTCTACCCACTCGCCTAGCTGTTTCCTCATTTCCTCCACTGTGCCGGTTATCTCGATCCCGATCCTTGGCCTGTCTGTACCAAATCCTCCTTCTTCATGTGGTAAATCCATCCTTTTCCCATTTTGATCTTTTATGATTTATAAACTGCAGTTTTTATTTCTAAATTTCACCAGTATCCGATGACCAGACTCTTAAGGCATTATGGTGCTTCTTCGAGCGCTTATTCAGATAGACTTCAATTCGTAGTAATAGCGATTCCAGAGCCGATTCCTTCTTCTCGTACAGATCCCGTCCAACCCAAGGCAGAGTGGATAGGACAGCAAATACGAACCAATCGCGACGAACTTGTGGTACTGTGTCCTCATTGGACACATCAATCATGGTATCCAATAATTGCAGCAAACTGGTGGCCGATATTACATGGCAATTAACCAAATCAGCGAGAAACCTCAACGAATATCGAGCGGCATCCCAACGGCACAGTTTCAGCGACTCCTTAAATGTCTTGACCATGTGATCGACAAATTCACCACCAAACTTTTAATTCTTGGCATTCAACAGGCCCACTAAAGTTGTGTACACTGTGCATTTCTCTGGCATCCGGACCGCACAGTCGGACAGAATACGTAATATTTTCAAACGGAATGTGCCCAAATCTGCTTCCAGCACCGAAACTAAGCCTTCGAGATTTGATTCCACAGACGAAGTGCTGCGCTCACCGACACGCAATATAAGCGACTCCAATCGGTCCTCAATCTCCTGATTTTCGGACACCCTTCGCCGTTTGTTACGCCTGTGGTCATAGCCCTCATCCTCAGTGTCGTGGGCACGTCGACGACTCATGGTTCTTTTGAATTTGTGGTTTTCGCCTCTTTTGTCGGCGGCCAAACGATTCCTCTGTCAGCTTCCTTTACAGTGCTTCAGTTGGGGGAAAGAAACTGAAAGCTGAATTATTTGAAACCAAACCGTACGTACACCGTCACCAATTTTTGCTAACCGCTAATTTTTTCGCCGTCACAATTTTCCAACTCGCGGTGAAGGGACGCAATTTCAACAGTATAGCACATTGGGCGCCAGTTATAACGATCCTTTTTCGTCCTTCGGGATATTTACAATATCTCTTGGGCTAGGTTCGGCACAACAAATTTATTTTGTGCCCTGGTGGAATTAAAAACACGTTCGATTTCAGTTGTTAATGCTTATACGCATGTTTATTCAAAATCATTAGTGGGCTCGGTTGTATATGACGGTTTCTCTACGGTAGTTCTGGACTTGGACAGCGTTGGTGAGTCACTTTGAATCCCTCGTCGTCCCTTCTTGCCTTCCTCTTGCTCCTGTTGCTGGTTATTGTCTCGATCTGTATCGTGTGCTTGATTTGTGCTCCACACCTCTGCACCCCTTTCGCTATGCTCGTTGAGATGGCCTTTGCTTTATGGCTTTGGGACGAATCCCGTAGCTATTATTACTCAGCAGGATATACCTCAGCAATTGGTACTCGTCAGGATATATAGATCCTGGAATTTCGGCAGTAGGATATATCCTCGTGCCTACCACTGACTTTGGATACTCCTGGAAATACTTGGTTTCTCTCCAATTTACTCTAGCTTGGGTACGGTGTATGTTATCCTTATTTAAGGACTTGTTGCTATCGGATGAAACTGCACAGGTTACTCGTAAGGCCTGTATAGTTTTTCTGTTGCTCCTTGTGTTTCCTTGATAAGTTCTTAAGGTTACTCGTAAGGCCTTAATTACTTGTTACTTGATCACGAAATTGCCAGCGGTCGCATGCGGTTCGATCGGTCATGCTTGATCGTAAATCATGGGTTCGAGTTGGTTCGATCGAGCCATGTTGGACCTGGTTGCCCATCGCATGTGTGTGCATATCGGTTTTTGCATTATGCTTCCCACGCATCTTCCCGCTTGTACGAAATCGCTAGCGGTTGCGTGCGGTTCGATCGGTCGTGTTTGATCGTCGCCGTATCGTATGTCGTACAATTGCCGACTTCTTACATTATGCTTCCCATGCATCTTCCCGCTTGTACGAAATCGCTCGCGGTTGCGTGCGGTTCGATCGGTCATGTTTGATCGTAGCCGTATCGTATGTCGTGCAATTGCCGACTTCTTACATTATGCTTCCCACGCATCTTCCCGCTTCTACGAAATCGCTTGCGGTTGCGTGTGGTTCGATCCATTGCGTTTGATCGTAACTTATTCGCGTTGCACTGGTTCGATCGACCAGTGCCAATATTGGTCGTATATCGTAAATCTGGTTCGTGTCTCGGCTATATCTTGTATCTGGTGCGTTATTAACACCTTTGGATTGCTTCGCTGTCGGTTTGTTGTGTGGGATATTATTATGATTTATAATATTCCTCACAAAGGATAAAAATGAAAAATTAATTTTTATTATACTAATTCAAGACAATGACAACAGTTTTGTCAGCAAAGTTGGAGAAGTTCTAAAAAATCAGAACTTATGATGTTGAAATTTTAAATTAAATTATAAAGCAACTTAATCTTATAGGTTCCTGCCTATTATTATTAAATTGTTTTCTTTCAATCTGATATTTATATTTACCATTAATTAGAAAAGATTTTTTCTCAATAACTGCAAGAAGTTTCGAGTACCAAGTGACATTTAAATTGGCAAGTTTTCTTGTTTTATATCAATACAATTTATGAGATAAAAAAAAAAATTTTAATAAAATAAAACGAAAAAATTTTCTGCCTAATTATAAAATATATAAATAAATTTAAGTTAACCTAATGTCTGAAATTAAAAAAAAAAAATGCTTATAGAAATCTTTCAAGCTTGTCTAATTAAAGGATTATTCATTATTGAGATGGGTTCGTTGTAAGAATTAAATTGATATTGTATTTTAAGTGGACTTTGTATGTTATATTTACCATTAATTAGTGTTGATAATTTGGGATCATTATCGTATCTAATAATTTGGCAACAATATGTACTTGTAGTCTGGCCACACTAATTTTTCAGTTCAGTTAGTTGTTCTCTTTCATCGTACCATTCGGTTCACCATATAATAGTCTCAATAAATATATATATATACTGCGAAACTTTGTTCTATAATTATTTGGAGTGGGTCATTTCTCATTTCTTTATAATTTTAATAGGTTATGGGGCCAGAACATTGTAAAGAGTAATATTGATATTTGGAGTTAATTTGGATTACTGTGTGTGATCGGGCATCAAATTAAAGTGACAATGAGTGTTCAAGGTTATTCTGCCATCGAAAAGTTGGACAGTGAAAACTATGCAATATGGTCGGTACAAATGAAAAGCATATTGGTGCAAAGTGAATTGTGGCCAATCGTGTGTGGAAGAATCGTAAAGGGAGCAAATGACACTCAAGAACAAAAGAGTAATTTTGATGCGCTAGATGAAAAAGCATTATCGAGCATTTTGCTTGGTGTGAAACCGTCGCAAATTAGCTTTATCAAGAATTGTGTTTCTGGTAAAGAAGCTTGGGACAAGCTAGCCAGTATATATCAGCCACGTGGGCCGACAAGAAAAATTAGCTTGTTTAAACAATTACTTCGGTTACGGGCATCAGAATGTGTAGATATACAAGAGTACATAAAAGAATTCTCAGACCTAACGGAAAAGTTAAACGAAATAGACATGCACATTCCCGAAGATATACTAACAATTGTGTTGCTGTCGGGGTTGAACAGTTCGTACGAAAACTTCGTCGTCGCGATCGAAACGCGAGAAGTATTGCCATCTCTCTCTGATTTGAAAATCAAACTTCTTGGTGAAGGAGAGAGACAGCGAATGAATTTCGATGAAAGCGAAAACAATGCAAATCATGTGTATGTGTCGAAAACGAATAGAAAAGAGCAGAAGAAGGCATACGTGAAGAATGATGCAGAGAAAGTGACAAAGGAAAACGAAATTTTGCGATTTTGTCCAGTGTACAGTGTAAACAAAAGTTTAAAGACTCGACTTGGTGTGTGGACAGTGGTGCAACTGTTCACATGTGTAGTGACAAAAATTTGTTTACAGATTTTAAAGAACACAGAGAAAAAGTTCTACTCGCGGGAGAGAACTCGTTGCATTCAGAAGGTATTGGTACTGTGTGTATCAACATAGGAAAATTCAGTGTTGACCTATTGAACGTTTTGTACGTTTTCATCTCTGTGTCAAAAGCAACTGAGAAAGGCTTTGAAGTGACATTTAAAAATGATTGGGCAATAATAAAAATAAACAAAAGATTGAGATATTAAGAGCTAAAGAGTACGATGGTTTGTTTATTATTGAACCTAAAAAGAAAAAAGTCGGTACCTTGGTGTGAATAATAGTGATGTTTTGAAATGGCACAGCCGATTTGGCCATTTGAACTTTGCAAGTATGCAAAAAATGTCGAAAAATGAAATGGTGCATGGCCTAAAGATCAAAGAAAACAATCTAGCAGGAAAAAATGAAGCCTGTACTACGTGCGCGAAAAGTAAAATATCTGTAAAGAAATTTCCCAAAATATCGGAAAATAGATCGAATGTGTTGTTGGGCTTAGTGCATACCGATATATGCGGTCCTATGGAAACTATATCGGCCAGTGGTGCGCGATATTTTGTGACATTTATTGACGATTGTTCGCGATTTGTTTTTGTATATTGCCTGAAGACGCGTGACCAATTGTTAGATTGCTTTAAAGACTTTGTTAGATTCGCGGAGAGGCAAACAGGCCAAAAGTTAAAAGAAATCCGTAGCGATAACGGGCGCGAATATTTAAGTCGTAACTTCGAATATTTCTTAAAGGAAAATGGCATTAAAAGACAATTAACAGTGCCATACACCCCACAGCAGAACGGGGTAGCTGAGCGCATGAATCGGACATTGGATGAAATGGCCAGAAGTATGTTGGTACATTCTGGAGTCAATAAGATACTAAGGGCTGAAGCGGTGAAAACAGCGGCGTATTTACGAAACAGGTCCGAGACGCATTCTTCAGTAAATATGACGCCTTATGAAGCTTGGTTTGGTAGAAGACCAAAAGTTTCCCACCTCAGAATCTTTGGAGCTAAGGCTATCGTTCTGAAGAAGACTCATAATAAGAAGTTCGCTGCTAAAGGGGAGGAATATTTAATGATTAGGTATTCGTTGACAGCAAAAGCTTATCGTTTATATAGCCCGGAGAAGAAAATGCTGATTGAGAGCAGAGATGTAATCTTCTTGGAGAATGACATAACTGGATCTAGCAGTGAAGAGGGAGACATGGAGTTGTTTAAATACTATTTGCCGAGTAACCTAACTCCGATCGGTTTTGAAGACTGTGACCAAGCGGGTAAGAGAGTAAATGAACTGAATCCAGATGAGCAAGAAAGAGATAACGATGCGAGCGACAACTATGAGAGCGCGGCTAGCGATCAGCTTGAAGCTGATAAAGAAAACGAGATCGGTCAACAGCCCGAAGGAGGCGAAGACGAAATCAACGAGGAGTCTGAAGGGGACTCAGAAGCTGAAATTGGTGAAAGACGAGGACCAGGGCGTCCAAAAGTTATAAGAACGGGTAAACCAGGTAGACCTCGAAAGCAGTATAATATGTTGAATATGCTAAAGGTAGAAAAGGTAAAAGGTCCATTAGGAGTTAACGAAGCCATTTATGGCGAAATGGGCGGCGAATGGATAGCATCAATGCAAAAGGAGATAGATGCACTGAAGGCAAACAATACTTGGGAATTGGTAGAATTACCTGAGGGTAAGAAAGCTATTGGCTGTAAGTGGGTTTTTGCGATTAAAGCAGACAAAAATGGTTTTGTCGAAAAGTTTAAGTCCAGGTTAGTCGCTAAGGGTTGTGCGCAACAGTATGGTATTGATTATTTTGCAACTTTTTCGCCAGTAGTAAGGTACTAGCAGTAGAGTATAAACTTTATCTCCATCAACTAGACGTATGGTCGGCATATTTGAATAGTGACTTGTCAGAGGAAGTTTATATGAAGCAGCCTAATCTGGATAGTATCCAGAGAGAGTTTTGAAATTGAAGAGATTATGGAATAGAGAATGGAATACCAGACTAGATGAAGTGCTCAGAGAGATAAATTTTAGACCATGGATTAGTGAACCATGTGTTTATGTACGTAATGAGAGAGGTAGGCTTAATATCATTGCAGTTTACGTTAATGGACATCAAACGATCGATCGGGAATAAGTTCGACATAGTAGATGGCGGTCAATTGAATCACTTCTTAGGCATAGAAGTCGAGCGAGAGACGGAGACTGGTTATATTGCAATTGGACATCAACAATACATTGAAGAAATGTTACGCACGTGGGGAATGTCTGATTGCAAGGCGATGTCTATACCTCTGGAAGCAGGATGTCAAGTCAAATGTGAAGACGTTTCCTGCATACCTACTGACGAAAAGAAATACCAGTCGCTTGTGGGGTCGTTGATGTATTTGGCCGTAACAACCTGGCCAGATATTTTACATTCAGTTGTAAAGTTAGCGCAGATGAATATGAGACCTCATAAAGAACACGAAGTGGAGGCAAAAAGAGTGCAGCGCTACCTAAAGGGCACAGCTGGCATGAAGCTTCACTATGAGCTGACTGGAACCCAAATCAACGGGTACGTGGATGCTGATTGGGCAAACGACACCGTAGACCGAAAGTCATATACTGGATATGTTTTTATGTATGCTGGCAGCGCAATATCATGGGAGACCAAAAAGCAAAGTCTGGTGGCTTTAAGTAGTACTGAAGCGGAGTACATTGCGTTATCCACGGCGGCAAGAGAAGCGGTGTACTTGAAGACGTTTTTGAACGAGATGGGTTTTAACGATGTTCAAACTGTTTTATTGTATTGCGATAATCAAAGTGCCAACAATGGTTCGTTCAATGGTTGACTCAAACGAATAAATAGAAAACCAAATTAAATGATTATAACATACAAAGTCCACTTAAAATACAATATCAATTTAATTCTTAAAACGAACCCATCTCAATAATGAATAATCCTTTAATTAGACAAGCTTGAAAGATTTCTATAAGCATTTTTTTTTTTTAATTTCAGACATTAGGTTAACTTAAATTTATTTATATATTTTATAATTAGGCAGAAAATTTGTTCGTTTTATTTTATTAAAATTTTTTTTTTTTTATCTCATAAATTGTATTGATATGAAACAAGAAAACTTGCCAATTTAAATGTCACTTGGTACTCGAAACTTCTTGCAGTTATTGAGAAAAAATCTTTTCTAATTAATGGTAAATATAAATATCAGATTGAAAGAAAACAATTTAATAATAATAGGCAGGAACCTATAAGATTAAGTTGCTTTGTAATTTAATTTAAAATTTCACCATCATAAGTTTTGATATTTTAGAACTTCTCCAACTTTGCTGACAAAACTGTTGTCATTGTCTTGAATTAGTATAATAAAAATTAATTTTTCATTTTTATCATTAGAAAAAAGTTTTTCCTTTTTAATAAACTAAACCCAATAACAATAAAAATTACCACAAATTCCCATAAGCACATTGTAATAATTATACGCTTAACGTAAATATTTAAGAAGCAGAAGAAAAGGTGCTTATCCCATCAATAACTTCCCATTAAACCGATAGTTGTATACTCTACGTTGGGTTGCCCTAGAAATTCTTTTAAAGTATTTACAGAAAAAGACCACTAGAAATGGTCCATAAATTTTTTAACCAATTATGATACTCTAAAATTTATATTTTTTGTCTATTAACTATTGAATCATTCCTTTTAAGGTCACAATGTTCAATAGAAGAGTACCATAGAAAAATTAGCTGATAAACCTTTTAATACTCTCTCTAAGGGTATAATATATGTGGAATGACGCTTCTGATGATGCGTAGCCAAAAATTATCACATAACTTTTCATTATAGGGTTATTATTTTTTTATTCTTTTACTTAATATGCATAAAACCACACGTGAGTATTGGGACAGAAATTATAAAAATGTTTAACCATGACCAATTGAAAATGTATCTCTGTCTGTCTGTGTGTGTGGGTTTCATTTTTTTGTCTACCTGAACATGATATGGATTATGGCAGGTTGATGCCACACAAAACACTTCAAAAAGGAGTTTACTTCTTTATGTTTTTGTGTTTTTTTTCCTTTTTGGGACGGCACACAAACACAACTGTTGGTGTTTAGACTATATAAAATAAGATAACAATAAGATAATCATAATATAGAAATGTATGTATGTTAGTACGTAACTCGATTATAGATATCGATTGCTCATCAGTCATAAGTAGATTTGAGATGTTCAGCTGTTAACAAAAAAGACCTAGTTGATTAAGCTGCTATGCAATAAATGCACTGGTGAGCTCTCTATTTTTACTATAAAAGAAATGCATTATTCTTAGTAAGATCAGATACCAATTGTAGTTACATCGGGTGTGCATCGCTGTGTCTTTAGCCACCAATCTCTACCTTTGTAATCTCACTCCGAAGTCCACCCAATTTATGTGTTGGTTGCGACAACCTTTAGTG